>JAECUM010009908.1:0-98269 GCA_016617855.1 Megalonaias nervosa
ATATATATATATATATTTCAATGTTAAACAATACAACGATTGCACCAAACAATGACTCGTGACTCAAGTCATACGATATATATTTGTACAAACTTGCATCCGAAACCATTTGACTTGGTTTACGAGTCCATTTGTCAAAACCACACAGTTCTCCGGAATTCCTGGGTCGGCTCACTTGTTTTGGCCCCATCCACCCTTCACGGATCCACCATGCGCACAAGTTTATACATCATGCAGTTCCTTCCTTGTATGGACTTGATTCCACCCCATACAGACATACAGACAGCCAGACCGTCAGTCTGATGTATCTGCATACACATACGCACAGCTACACAGCTATACATCTATGCATCCACATACACAGCTCCACCGCTATGCATCCACATACACAGCTCCACCGCTATGCATCCACATACACAGCTCCACCGCTATGCATCCACATACACAGCTACAATAATAAAACCAAACTGGTCATAATAAAAGGTACATAATTACAATCTATAGAAACATGCTAATAACTTAAAGGCTTAATAGGAACTTGTAACAATTCAAAAGTTCGTTTCAAATCTGTGCAGTGGTAAAGACAACATTTCACACTACGACATTAAAAATGAATATGCTTCACATATCAAATAAAAATGTAACACTTACCCCTATGGCTGCAGACAAAAATGGAGAACGTACACTCCTCGACAAGATCCAAATGACCAATGTGTCAGTTTGAAATAGAATCAACCTTAAATCCATAGGAGAGTGAATAATAGTCAGGGTAAGATACTCATGTATACCATGCCATTCGTGACTCTCGTCGCATGTAGTTTCAGAGTCGCTCACCGGGAGAAACAATGATTCACCCCAGGTAACGTTGTACGCCTGCACAACGAATAAAGGTGAAAAATAGATCTAAGGCAAAACCTAGTTATTTCTGGCCTTATTCTGTGACAGCTACCCAGTGGGTTCCTGGGAGGTGACTGTCGTCCGTGTTGATGATATAAGCTTGATGGTCTTGAGGTTTACGATGAGGTAGTTCATCTTTAGCACACACGACAGGATTCCAAGAAGCAGTGTACGAACTGTTGTTCAAAAGGTAATAAAGTTCCCAGGTATCCATTTTTGTTTTCTTCTTGTTATTTGCTCAGGTAATGATAAGTCATCAATTCAATTCTGACTTTTTGTTTGCAAATCTCTGTCAAGTAACCGTTTCTTCGTTTCGTCTCCTCACTCTGGGCTAAGAGAGCTTCGATGCGATAGATCTCTAGAGTAGTCAATGGAGGGTAGGAATGATCACGGAAGCCTTTATACCACTCATGCAACACTGCTTCTTCCAAGATGAGACTCCAAGCTTAGTCCAGATACTCGTCCAATTTTTCTTCTTGGCTCATCATCAGACATTTATCGTGTTGAATTTGACTGGGATGATCGTTTTGACATCCATAGCAATCTTTCTTGGTCAATTCCGTAATTTTATCCACCAGGTGTTTAGCAAAACAGGACACTAATTTTTGTTCTTGTTCTGGCCATCTGAACGTGACCACCTTGTCCGCTTCGTCTTTGTCTTGGGGTTCTGCTTTCACGGTATCTTCCCATTCTATTTCCAAAGATTCTCTACTGTTCAAAGAGGGATAAGAGTCTTCCATAGCTTCTAATAATCTAGAATGACTTCTCTCAAACTGTTGATTTCTATGGTATTATCCAATTCGGCATACAGGATTACGTTCACCGTCTCGGTGAAAGCTTCTGCAAACTGAAGTTCCACACGTAGTTAACCGGATTTTATAGGGTGGAAATGTCCCTCGTCGCTGCCTTGGTCTGGTGTGAAATCAAAGGCCCACAAAGTGTAACCTCCGACATAATCTTCGTACGAAATGCTGTAACTGGTGTTGGTTCCTAGCTGTCCGGTAGCTTCGTACAGGGACAAATACGATCTCAAGTAATTCTTCTGGGCAAAGTTAGGTTCGAATGGTCTGGTACACAAGGTCTTGCCATCGTGACTGACTTCGATCTTGGACACTTTGTACTGCTTACACTGGAAAGGATTTTGATCGTGGGCTCCGTTGAGGGCTGCACTGCTGACGATACCAATGATTAAACGTTTGGGTAACTGTCCTTGGAACAGATGATCTTCGATCTTGGATCGGAGTCCAGCAGCAATGGTGAATGTTTTCACTTCTACGCGTCGTATCGGATACTTGGCGATCGTTCTGCTCAGTGTTTAACTGATGTTTCCCGCTTTAGGTAACACTTCTACGCGGCGCACGTAAAGTCTAGCTTCTTGAATGATGGTTTTGTACTCGTTGGCATAAGCCATCAAATGGAAAGCGACACTGCTGCGCTTGAGTCTCAGGCGAATATCCACTCCGTTGAGCAAATACTTGTCTTGCAACCACATGTCCAAATGCAAACGATCCATCAGTTCTAAACTACGATCTTGCAGGTTTTTCTTTCGACGGTCGTTAAAGCCCACATTGTGAGGATAGTCATCTGATGTCAGGGCTGTGTCGTTAAATTTGTTCTCACCTGCGGTGTCAGGTTTCCAAACCACGCAAGCATCCAGATGAGTGTTCTTGGCCTCTTTTCCGTACGTCAAGAGATTTTACAGGTACGCTCGGTAAGGGTAAGTATCCATGCTGCTGCTGACCAGTTTGTTATTCAAGTACAAATCCACTTCGCTGAACAAGGAATGCATGAAATTGTTGACGGGAGCTACTCTAGCATCGGCACCCGGATTGGTGTTGTCCGTTTTGATCACTTTCAGTTTCAGGTACATGTAACTGCTATTCAGATCGAGATAATCTTCGGGTTGTCCTTGGATTTCAAACTCGATGGGAACTGAATCCGTCAAAGAGGAGACGGGATGAAATTCGACCCATTGGGATTCTTGCATCGTCATCATGGTGGATGGGATGGCAAACAGATCCAGTTACGGCTTGGATCAAACACAAGACTCTCGGTGCAACATTTTCATTTTTTTTAATAATCAAAAACGTCTAACTCTCGGACGGTTTTCCTTTTCTTAGTCTTTCTAGCTCTGGGAGTGTGAAGTCCTTTCAAAGGGTGTCTTCCTCGTCTTTTTCTGCCTTGTCCTTGCTGTGTCGTCAGGAAAACAGGAATGCCTGACTCTGCAGCGTCCAGAGCATTTATAGGAGTTTCTAGTCGGCCTAAAATGTCTTTGCCCGTTTGAAGCAAGACATTTTTGCCTGCTCTCAAGAAAGCTTCTTTTGGGGTTTTGTTTGTCAATGATGACATTTTGGAGATATTCTTTGCCTTGCGTCAACGCGGCATCTTTCAAGGCGTGCAATCCCCGTGTTACCATCGGTTTCAAAACGGGGACCACTGTACGAAAGGCCGATTTTAGCATATCTCTTAAACCATGTCCTCGTTGTCGAGCGCCTCCTTGGTACACAGGATACATGACTTACAAGGGGTTAGAGTAATCGTTTTCAAAAATGGAGTTTCACTGTGACTTTCCCTTTGGTAAATGGAATATTTTGTCCTAGATCTCCTTTTATAGTAATGTTGACAGTGTCGAAATATGACTTACTGACAGGCAAATAGTGAGGATGTACAAATTCGCGGTGAACGTGATAGGTGTTTCCACCTTCCTCGTCAGCGTTTGTGGCAGAATCCACTTTGAAAGGAATGACACGCAGTAACGGTACGGAGGTGTGTCCCACCACGTTGTACTCCACCACATCGGAATATACAAAAATCAAATTCAATCCTTGGTTCATTTCTACAGAGAATCGAAAATATTTCGCAAAATCCAAGTTGCCTCTAGTGGCTGGTATTTCGTTTTTCATCTTGATCAACTTGGTGTCTCCACCCAAAATATCATACAATTCAGGACAAAATGTAATGGCCAATACTTTGTCCTCTGAAAATTTGATGAGTAGGCGACGAGCTATTTTGTGGTACTCGAGAGTGATACTTTTTCTGGTTCTCTCCATGGCTTTGGCAAACACGGCATTGAATTTGGTAGAAATCGTGTTCACCAAATGTTGTCCGCTAAAATAATAACCTGCAGGAATGGTCAACAGATAGGTGAATCGTTTAGTTTTGGGGTCTTGTGTTTTCATAGAGTTACTTGCAGTGGTGCGTTCATCCAAGTTTTGTTGCACTTGCTCGTCATGAACTTCCACCGTAAAAGTGTTTTGATTAGGAAGGATATTTAAGATTTGTGTAGGGTGAATCATTTCCACCAAAGCCTCTTTCCAATGGGCTTCGTGATCCAATTGAATGGCCTGAGGTAATTTGGCTGAGTAACAGCACAAGGTGTTATTGGGAAACACCTCCATGGAACTGTCACTGGGTAACGTTAAGTAAAATTGGTTGTTCATAATTCCAGAGTTCTAGTGTCCAAGGGGTCGCTGGAAGTCAGGGGAGTGTATAAAAGAGGATTGTTATGGTGACTTTTGGAAGGGGGCTGACGATGGACGCAAGGCTCCCGTTGTTGTTCCCGTTCGAGGAATATTTCAGGGACGGATTGCTAAGAAGGCAACCGATGCAACTGCTGAGTAAAATGGTCCACAATTGTTTGTCTCCTTGTTGCAAACTCAGATTGGCAATGGCAGCACCGATGACACAATACACCACAAAGATTTGGCAGGAAAAGACGATTTGCGTTTTAGGCACACGTTCTCCACAGCACACCCACAAGCGTTGTTTTTGTAGATCTTGCACAGAAGAACTGGGCGAAGGAGTTGTCACTGAGGTAGGTGAGGCTGTGTTGAAGGGCCTGATGGTCACTTCTTTTTATAGTCGATGATTTGCGAAGCGTCGATCCAAGAGTCAAGACTGGGAGGATATCCTTTCCAACGTACTTTGACTTCTTTGACACGTTTTATTCCCACTTTACGAGTTCTTTCATCAAGAATTCGTTCGATCTCGTACGCTTAGTCTTCCTTTTTGGTCACACGTTGTAATTCGGGCAAGTAAAACGTTCCTTTCAACACTTCACCGTTCATGTCTTCCAATTTATAGACGGGAGGATGACGGCCAAGCACTCGTTCAGTGACAGGAAACAATTCAGTGGTCCAGTTGGGTAAGTAACTTTTGTCGAAAGTGCGTTTGGTTTTGCTAATACGCACCCAATCTCCTTCTGCCAACACTCCAGCTTTCTTTGGGACAGTCACCGTTGGGGACGTACCAAACAGGCACTCGAAGACAGTCACTTCGTTGTCGGGAGTCACTTTTTGGGGGACACGTCCGATGCTTCGATGGTAAGATTGTTTGTACGCTTGGACGAGGTACGGTAAAACGTCGATGTACTTGAGAGTGTGTTGATGCGTAAAATATTTCCACATATGTTCTTTCAAGGTGCGTTGAAAACGTTCCACAATCCTGGCTTTGGTTTCGGGATTCTCGGTGGTGAAAAAATGAATGTCACGTTTCTTCAATTCTTTTTGGAAAGCTTGGTTCAGAAATTCGGTGCCTTTATCGGTTTGTCATCGAAGAGGGTGACGACGGCCTTGTTTCAACACCAGTTGGAGGGCTCGCACTAACTCACTGCTCGATTTGGAAGTCAATGGCACGACCCAAGCAAATTTGAAAAAGACGTCGATGACACAAAACAAATATTTGTAGCCGCGATTGTAGATGGCCAGATAAGAGATATCGGCTAAATCGGCTTGCTATTGATGATCGATGCCCTGCACTCGGGTGCGACTTCCATAAAATTTTTGTCGAATGGGTTTGTGTAAGGTGTACGTGGCTTGTTCTTGTAACCATCGTTGCACATGAGGTAAACGGATACTTTTCAGTCGAGTTTTGGCAGCACGATACAATTTCTGAACTCCTCCGTAACCTGCGGGATGGGCTGGATCGTAGTAAATGCTGGCTAACACCTTCTCCATTTTTTGAAATAAGTGATCCACTCTTCACTGATGCTAACTCTGAATGGGACGAGGGGGTGTTTAGAAACGGCTTTACGTGTCCGATGTGCCACGGGTGTAGAAGTTGAAGGTAGTGGTGGTGGTGGTGGTGGTGGTGGTAATGGGATGGCTTTGGTCTTCTTTTCTTTTTTCACCTCTGGTATTCCTTCTTTCTTTTTCTCTTCTATCGAAGGAGGAGTGGACATCATCTTTTTAACCCAAGCTTTAAGTTCTTCTCGTTGGGGTGTAGGAAAATGGGTCAACACGGACGCTGCAATCTTACTAGGGATGGGAGCTGCTGACGGTGTTTGAAAGACTTCTCGTGCATCTTCTTCCTCAGGCATCCGTGGGGTTGCGTCTGTCTTGACCGCTGGGGGTGTTGGTGATGGACTTTTCATCAGAGTCTTAAAATCTTTCAGAGTGGGTAGAGCTGTTTCGTCTAAAGCTTTCTGGTGAAAGAGTTGCAGTCATTGCAACAATTGACCGTACCGTTGCGATTTTTCCGTTTCTGACAAATTGCTGCGATCCATCAACGATTGCAATTCGTGTTGTAACTGTGACATCTCGGTCAAATGAGGATTGGGAGGTAAATGCGGGATCCGTTGTTCTTGCCAACGATGGTATTCCATCCATCGTTTGTAAGGGACTAAAGTCAGTTTTCGTCCTTCCTTCAGAGTTCAAGGGTCACGTCTGAGATTGTTTGACTCCAGAGTCCTTCTTTTATCTTCTTGGACCTTTTATCTTCATCCCAGGTTGTTTCCCATCGTTCTCAATACTCCTTTCAGCAAGGGTCCTCTTATTGTTCCCATTACTCCTTTCAGCAACATGGGCAAAAAAGCAAAATTCCTCGGCGTTGCACCAACATATTTTTCTTTTGACCAATGGGTATTTTCTTTTGGACCATTTGGCGAAGAACGTGTCTATGTTTGGCTAAACATTCTTTCTGGTGTTTTGACAAAGGTATTGTCACTTTCAAGACATTCAGACAACATTTGCACACGGTATCGATGACGTCTTTGGAGGTAGTTTGAATGAGTTGTTTTCGCATCGGTAGAAGAGCTTTGGACATGACAGACAACATGTCCCAATGTTTGGCTAAACGAGTTGGCAGTCCTTTTCTTTTTCATTTTCCTTTTCCTTTTTGAACCGACGAAGGAACACGATGGTAACGGTGTGCACTTCTTGGAGGGGACATCTTTTGGGCATTCAGCAGCACAGAAACTCTGATCCCTATTGTTTGCCTCAGGTCTTTTTTATACTGGAATGCGTCGCCACTGATTGTCTTTACGTCGTATCAACTTGATGACAGATATCACTCGACGTTGAGGAGTTCGCAACGGACTAAATCGGGACAGTTCTTGCTTGGACAAATCCAGTAAACTCTGTAACATGCCCAATCTTTCTTGGACTTTAATTTTGGGGGCAGGTACTTTGTGAGCAGCGGCCACTGCCGCTAAAGAGGAAGAGGGTGTCACCGCTGGAGGACAAGTTTTTGGAGACGCTTTCTTGCGAGTAGAAGCTGTTTTCTGTGGACTTTTCTTTTTCTTTTTTTGTGGCTGTGACCTGGTCTTGACACCGTTGCTCTTTATCTTTTTCTTCTGGGTACGTCGGGGAGTGGCTTTTCTCTTGGGAACAACTTTGGGAGCATTGGGATCACAATGATGACACCTCCTAGAGAACCGCTACCTCCAGTTTTCAAAATGATTTGCTTTTCGGTTTGTGTGTCATTGCGAGGATCGGCCAGTTGCGTCAAGGCGACTTTGTTTCTGTCAAAAAAAAACGTTTGGTTTGATGTGGAATCGGAATGATGCCTTGCAGTAATTGACGTGCTGTCACCGTAAACCATCGTAAGACTTCTTTGAGACTAGCTTCTAAGACACGAGCACGTATTTGTGGATTATTTTCGCGACTGATACCGTACAAGGCACGAATCAGTTTGATGGGAAGATGAGACTGAAGGGACGTCATGTTGACGATGTGTGAGACAGAGTCAAAGTGACCGAGGTTTTTATAGATTTAGTTTGGTGGTTGTGGTTGTGGTTAAGTCGACGACGGGGACGTGTACACGACAGGCCCTCCATCTTGGCACCAGTGGTGAAACAGATGGGTACCAAATCGCAAGTAATCGGGGGTGGTGGGTTTTAAATCCACGAGTAAATAAGAATGTGGGATTTGAATGGCATCGTCGTACGCATGAGTCAGCCAAGGCGTTCATAACTGTTTGGCTAACACTTGCACTTGCCATTTATCTCTAGGGCTTTTAAACATGACCACATGATGAGGATTGAGACTGATGGTTTGATGGGCTTTACTTTGTTGAAACAAATTTTGAGTGATGTAAATGACACTGGCATTACGATGATGCCCTTTGCGCGTAAACCGGAGTTTAATTTCTTCTTCGTCTTCTCCTAACATGTGGTCAAAGATGACCAAATGGGTTTGACTAGGGTCAGACACGATCCCGTCGTCTTCGCCAGGAATGCCTTCCACAAACACGATGGAATCGCCTTGACTTTCTCGCAGAAGGCTGTACGCCGATTTCCACTCTTTGTAACACCACACGATGCGTTGAGGGGGACGATCGATTAAATGATGTTTATCTTCGATCAAACGTTTGACACATTCGGTTTTGCCTGATCCACTCAGTCCAGCAATGAGCATGTTAAAGTGATGGCGAAGATGAAAAGCCTCCCAACTAGCACGATCTAAGTGTTCGTCGATGACTACGAAAGTGGAGGAAGAGGGAGCAGAGACAGTAGAGGTAGCCATAATAATAGTAGTGTAAGGAATGTCACTTTTGACAGGAAGACAGACAAGACAAGAGTTTTTATACTTTTTTCAGGACATGTTTATTGTCATCTTTAATTGTGAACAACACGAAAGACAAAAATACATAAAAGCCAAATGGCTAAGTACATGAATAAAAGAAACATCAAAACGATCAAAGTGGAATATAAACAAGTCTCTGTACAACATTTGTAGTGATCAAGAGGTGGTGTCGTAGGGGCAGTGTGTAATGTTCTGAGAGTCTCTACACTGGGCAAAGTCACACAGGGGTCCTCCCGGAATAGCCTTTCGGCTGACGGTCCTGTCCTGTCCTGAAGGGAGTGGTTCTTATTCTGGTACTGTCACTAACACAGGTTTAAAAGTTACTTTTTCACTGAACGTATTTGTCGTTTAGGATGACCAATCATTTGCATAGTGTGCCACTTCTTTTGCCCAAGCCTCGAAACCCCAACTTTTCCAGTCACGTAGATCTTTCCAGTGAGGGTGTAAGTAACAAGCTACACATACATCGTCGTACACATCTTCAGTACCTAAAAGTTCACGAATGTTTCTTTCCTGTAGAGGTCGAGAAGTATCAAGATGAAAACGCAAAGCTTTGAGCAGAATGAGTCTCTCGTGTACATTTGAAGGGATCACATTCATGTTTTTAGAGTGGTATGTACTGTTCGTAAAGAGTCCACAAAGAATCGGCTGGTAAACGAAATCTCAGAAAGCAAGTCACTAAGACACAAACCACACGTCGACCCCAATTCAATGGACACAGTTCTCGTAATAGGCAATGGCAATTCTATACCTTTTGAATAGTGTCATTGATTTCCTTCCACGGAATATGTTGTATCACGAATGATAAAGGTTGTGGCATGGTAGTCAGGTTTTATACCTCCTAGAGCGAACGTAATGGACGTAGTGAGCAATTTCTGGCCACTGCTATTCCAGGAATCGGCCAAGAATGTCATTAAAATATTCTAATGTAAATGATCTAAAGCGGAATATTCGGAAGAACGTACCCTTGATCCAGAGAAATCTGACTTGATTGTTGACTTTTGTCAATTTCCTCTTGTGAATTTCTCGACATAAAAGCTCTACAGTTACCCATTGAGATTTGGCTCTGGCAAGTCGCTGCCAATTTCCTCGTAGATCTTCTCTTGCAATTCGTTTGGTAGTCTTTGAATATTATTTTTTACATGGGATTTAATTACTTGTCTAGGTGATGTCCAACGTTTGCCTCCTAGCCAAGTTGGTTTCTTAAACGACATGATAGGCCACTTCAATGACAAGGTCCCACTAAAGATAGGTAGTGACAATCTGGAGACCATCGAGCATGTTCCAGGTAAACGCAATCTCTCTGTTCCCACTCGTGAAGTGATACACCGCAACTGAAGCACTTGACTTTATCCCCTTCGCCCAAGTAGATAAATCCGGCTCTAGCTAATTCTTCGGGGGTAGGTCCTCCCAGATATTTTGGCCATTTTCCTCGAAAGGTTTGGAATCGACTTTCATAGTCGCAGTATTCTGGCAAACGCACAGGGAACGAATATTCGTCTTTCACAGGTTCATTTCGATGAGGGTACGGTGAAATATGCAGGAGCCTGCTCAGTTTTACATGACATCCGTAGGGTGGTAGTCGCATGGTTTCATTAGGATGACATCCACCATGAAAACCAGTAAAGTGAAAATGTGTGCGATAACGAGTGGCATCGCTTTCGCATCCATCAGGTTTGACACGCACAGCATCACGTTCCATGGTAGGTATGGTAGTAGTAGTAGTAGTTATAGCAAAGTTCCCATGATGATGTGGTACTGAATCACTAAGGTCACAGCGTACGGCATCCCTGCCATCGCAAGGCACAGCATCGTACTCATGTTTACTCTTACTGGATACTTACTGTGTGAAAGGATTCATCTTTCTCGCTTAGCAATGGTAGTCACAATGAACTATCGGTCTTGAACGTTGTCCCTTTTTATATGCTGACCAATATCGGCGTGACCGTACGGTAAAGTGAAGTGGTTGGGAAGCCGAACTCGCTTCTGGTACACGATTTGATAAACTTTTTCCAAGGGTCGACTGACGATTTGGTGTGTGGGTAAACGTACAATCTTGTGCGGTTCGCGGGTGGTCACTTTAAAATTTCCATCCTCTCCAGACTGCAAGGCTTCTTTCAAGACGCCAAAGTTCACCAGTCGACTGGTGCGATAATTGAGAGTCAATCCTTACACTTTACACTCGGAGTGCACTTCTCCTTGTTGGTCCCGGTATTCGTAGCCGTAATTTTTGAGACCGCCACTTGCAAAACTTAGAATCTTGTCGTCGGGATGCTCGTCCGTCCAGGCTCCTAAACGGTCTCCTTCGATGACAGGGTGAGGTTGACCCAGGCGATCGATGTAGATGCAACTGTCCGAATTTCCAAATTCGTCGGCTTCTACAAAGTCCAGTTCTTCTTCATAATTGACTAAGATCAAGTCCTCACGAAGAACGTCCACGTGTTTCATGTATTTAGTTTTGTCGTGAATCATCTGGAAGTAGCGGGAAGGTTCTGTCAAATACTCCGTCTTGGGTAAACACGGTCGTTGTGCCATTTTCCACCACAAGCAATTTAACATCACTTTGACATACGATCGCCTTCATTCATTTTTCTCCACGTCGTCTAAACTGATGCCTTCCTACCCCCAGTATTTCTTTGAATTTCGTTTGGTCTTCGGGAGTGAGGCACCAGGACGGATAGCCGCTGGCTTCTTGTTTCAGTTTCAAAAAGGCATTCACGTAGTCTGCGAAAATGCCTTTTTGTGTCTCGTCGCCCTTGTGGTATTTTTCTGTCTTGGGAAAGTGGTAAATTTCGTACACTTCTAAAAGTTGGTATCCCAGGTCCAGAGCTTTAAACGATTCCACGCTAACCCACATTCCCGTCAAGGCGCGTTCTTCCTGAGTGTGCTGACAAGGTTGGTCTTGGTTGCACGTTTCGGCACAAGTACGGTACAAGGGAAACATCAGTTTTCCTTGGCAATGGTGAGGTAAAACTGGATGGTACAAGTACGTGGGAGGCAAGACTTTGCACTTGATCAATCCTTCGTATTGGCGAATGTTGCCCACGTCGATGTGTTCCGTCAGCAATTGCGGATGCCCTGCGGAAAAGTGACAATATTTGCACACGTATGGATACAGAGAACACACGTCCAAGTATTTGATTTCCTCTCCTTTCTCCTCGTCGGCTTGGTACAGCAAACAGGTGGCATTCGTCCGTCCTCCGTACAAACTGTCCCGTGGGTTCAGTGGGTCCACCAGCTTGTAACTTTCCACGATGCGCTTAAACTCGGGATCGGTTTTCAAAAGGTGATCGTACTCGTGTTCCCACATTTCTACTACTTGGCATCCTTGCTCTTCTAACTTTAGTCATCGCTGACAAGTGGCCTGGTACAAGTCTTCCATGGTCCGTTGTAAAAACTGATTTCTCGTGTTACGTTAAGGGTAGAAGATGGGACATCCGTGAAATAAGCACCCATTAAACTTGTACACGATCTGGGAGTTTTCTAAGTCCCAGCCATCAACCGAATACCTTCCGATGGTCTTTTCGCCTCCTCCGTTGCGAGCGTGTTGGATCCATTTGTCTTCCTTGTCGCACAAGTAATGTTACCAGCGTAGGGATTTGACCGAGTATTGACGTTTGACAAAATTGGTCGTTTGAGGACTTATGACAGCCAAGGTGTTTTCTGGCATGAATCGTTGGCGGTACACTAAGGAACACCCTTTGGCAATGGTGCAATCTTCTTTCAAAGGATCGATCCCTCCGTGTTCCATGAACAGTTCTCGAAATTTTGTACAGCAACGCCGTAAAATGTCCACGTCGGAACGACAATATTTTAACATTTCTTCCTGAAAGTCGAAGGGGTCTGAGGCGTGAGTTTGGTACCATGCGTAGAAAGCTTCTCGTTGTTCGGTGCGCATGTTGTCGGGGTCGTAGTAGTGAGCCTCAGGCAAATGGGGTAGAACGGCGTGTTGATTGGTTTTGGTGTTGAAAAAGTGTGGAATATAGCCTTTGGCCATTTCTGTTACTCCAAACGTTTTAGGCATGCGACTCAAAGGCATGGCCAAGTATCTCATCGAATCTTTAAACTGCACTTGTCCCACTTGCATGGAAATGATTTTGGCTCCGTTCAAAGTCACTTTAGGACGTTCGGTACTTTGTTCCGTATAGTATCTGAGGAGAAATTGCCCATCGTATACCGAGAAATTGTGAGCCATCACCGTGGCATAGCGATGACAATCTCCGTAACGTTCGATGTCCTCTTGACTCCAGTTCTCGTCGATAGGGTTTAAGATCCATTGAGCAAAATCGGTCAGCGTGTTAGGTCCCCGAAAGATTTTTTCACGTCCTCCAGGAATCTTGCTGCAGTGAGGGCAATTATTAAAGATAGGCTCTTGGATGCACTTCTCACACGTTCGGTGAGCCACGCAGAAATTAGGAATGTGAATGCCAGTCTCTTGCATGCATCCGAAATCGAAAAAGATGAAATTGCATTTCTTCTGGTTATCGTCTTCTTCTTCGTGTTTGGAATGGTATTTTTGAATGTAGCATTGGTATTCCAAGTCCACGATTTGGCGACAAATGTGACATCGCTTCTTTCCTGAACAGACGTCAGCCTTGGCATTATTGGTACGTATGCCTTGTCCACAAGGAGGGCACAATCTCAGGAGTTGACAAGCACATTTCTTCTGTAAACCTTGCGTCTTTAGATATTGTTGGTAACAGGCAATGCTGACAAACGTGCGCTGACAAGCTGGACAATGCACCCGTTCTTGTCCTTGGTGTAGACACGGTTTAGAGGCCAAACATCCCTCACATTTCGATCCACAATGCTTGTGTTGCTCTCGTTTGTTATAGCCATAGTTACATTTCTCACAGTAATAACCGTATCCCAGGTATGAAGTGATACTGGTGATGGCATCGAAATGTTAATCGTGATGATAGACGTGAATGTATTTTCCGTCTTTGAAATTTTTGCACTTCCATGGTGTAGCGTGGAGCCAAGACGTCTGGCAATTTTTGCATTTCAGGAATGCCACAGGGTGTGTCTTTGGAAAGGCCTGCTTGCTGTAACAGGAGTTCTGCTTCTCTTCGTTGTTTGGTTCGGTCCGATCGTTGAATAGTTTTCCAGGCTCTTTTTCATTCTGCTGTGTCGTTCTTGTCGGCATACGTTCGTCCCACCACGATGGCACGGGCTAAACACATCTTCTCTTGAAGATTGTTAACTTCAACGGTGCTACGCTTGACGCTACGAAGTTCGTTCACCAATAACACCTTTTTGCGTCCTGTCCCTTGGGGAAGAGACACGTGGGTCATGAACAGTGTTGCTTTTCCGTCGGTGATGTGAAACATGTCTTTGGATTGTTGCACGTGTTGAATCTTGTCGATGACTTTGGAAGGTGTCATTTCTGCTGGACTGCTAAACTCGATTCAAACGGGGGACTTCAAACTGTCGTGATGAATGGAAAGTCTCAAGCGATCGTCTTCTTTGGCTTCACATTGCCGTTTCAGTGTGGTTAACAAAGAATCCCACACATCGGTGATGAACCCCTCTGCTTTCTCCAACGGTACGTCGGACTTGAAATCTTTAAACTTCACCGTGTACGTGTAGGCCGTAGTTCTAAATTTTCTACAGGAGCGTTTGTCCGTCTCTCGAATGTGGTAGTACTTTTCAGGGTTCACTGGTGGTGATGGACTTTGACTTCGTGTATACTCTCTGGGCCTCGATTGTGGCTCATTCATCTCATCTTCAAAATCGCTGGAATGAATATGAGCCAAGACTTCAACTACTGTGCGAGGCGATAAATCACGTTTCTGCCTCTTACTTTCTTCTCCTTTCTTTACGAAATGATACGATCGTTTCATCCTGACTGCAAAAAGTCAAATGACTACATTTGAAACGCCATGGACCCCTATATATCTATGTCAGGCTCAGTGTATATATTAAGGGCTGGTGAATTCCCTTTCAGTATTCATTTCACTCTCAAGCCGATCAGCACAATGGAGGAACCCACACAGATAAAACATCTGATTAGAGCTTTGCGAGGTGTGATACGAAAGTTTTCTTCAGACAAGCCGACGGACTACTCTCCCTCCTTTCGAGATAAAAGTCAAGATACTTGCTATATCTCTCAGAAGAAAGGGCATTGGGCTACAGAATGTCCAGACGGTCAAAAAAGCAAGACCAGTGTCAAAAGAGACAAAAGTCAGGTTACCTGTTATCATTGTCAAGTAAAAGGACATTGGTCTTCAGACTGCCCTAAGAAACAACAGAAGCAGGAGGAGAAGGAAGAAAAAGAGGTACCCTCGGCAAAAGAAGAACCCCGACACGTTCAGAAAGAGAAGACAGAAAAGAAAAGAAGATGAGAAAAAAGTCAGGAAGAAGAGGAGAAAAAACTGTGAAAGTGAAGAAATTCAAAAAACAAAGAAAGTGAAAGAAAAAAGACACAAAAGAAGTCTATGAACTTTTTAAGAAAAGTGTTGTGTTGTGACATTGAATTGTAAATATTTGTACCAGAATAGACCAGATTGAAAAACGTAAGTGTCTCCTGGTTTTGATTTTTTAGAACAAGGGCCTACACTCATACACTCACAACACGTACATCATAGGGTTAAAAAGATTTTGGCAAAATGAATATTATCTCTTTTCGAAAGAAATGAGTGGCCCTGAAAAGGACCTTTGGGTGTTTTTTTTGTTTTTTGTTTTTCTTCTTAGAAAAAATCTAACAAACTCGGGAACGAGAAGCAATCAGCTTTAACTGCCTTAAGCCTTTGCCAGAAAAGATTTATTCTTTCTTGCCTAAAAAAAATGTTTATTCGATTTTATAATTTATGTTTAACTAACAAAAACATTATTCTCTTACCAAATATTATTTTAGTCGGTTGTATGATTTAGGTAGGATAGATTGATGTTCATCAATCTATGGAAACGGACGCGAATGCATAAAACATACTATACTATCCACAGACACGAACGCGCATGGTTAAAACTTTGTATAGAAATGAAACAGATGACACGAACGCGAATGCATAAAACATACTATACTATCCACTGACACGAACGCGAATGCATAAAACTTTGTACAGAAATGAAACAGGTGGCATGACGTCACGGTACTTGCTACATTGTTGCAAGTGTCCAGTACCGTGACGTCACCCCACCTGTTCCATTCCTATTGTCCCTATACAAAATTCCCATTGTCCGTAAACAGGCCCAGGGTGATATTTTGTCGCTATAAATCTTGTCGCTGTAGTATAAAGTAGGGTCCCGTAATGCTAATTCCCATTGTCGCTATGGTGTCCCACTACACTACTATCATACCATCCATTACAACCCTTCGTTACTGAGATATTCTTCTGACTCTCAATACTGCTAGATAAGCTAAATTCGATCATTGTATCCTAAGATCGACAATCCAGATTTATGTATGAGAAATAGTTAAACCATGCGATGAGTGAATCGTTTTTGCGTATCCTAGTGTCTACGGAGTTTTGTCCATCGTTAATGCGCTCTCAACGGCATTTACATCAACAACAACAATATCATTAAGAACGAGTTTTGTTTCTCATTCGTTCCTGGAATATCAACCTTAATATTTTGTTTTCGTGTATCTGCTGGGCGATAACAAATCGGCACAGGTAAATCTGAAAACTTTTCTTTATGTAACAGAAATAATTGCTGTTGAAGTGTATCACGAACTATCTTCCTACTTGCAACTATCAAATCATCAGGTTTCCATAAATTCCAAAAATCATTCATTGCAGTCTCTGGAACTACTTCACGCATTATTTCACATTTAATTTTATCTGGCTGCAGTCTGATTAATTTTTAAAATTCTTTCAGTTGTTCATCAATAGCTCTATGATCATCAGTTATTTCCTCATTATAATCTACAAACTTTTTCAGCCATTCGTGCGGAGATGATCCAACAAAGGGCGGTGGTTGACCATGATCGCCACACATGATAACAGCAGTATTTCTCGTTAACAACCAATCAAGAAATATTTTACTACTTCCAACGATACCGTACGTATTTCATCCCTAATAAATATCTTAGGAATATATTTCTCGCCCATTCGTTGTGAAGTCCACGTATCTCCCTTCCATCGAAAGAAACTGATATGTACACGAATCTATTCCTCGTTCGTTCATTTCTCTGGCGAGTCTATGTGTGGGTGTCAAAACAACCATATCAAAATTTTTAAATAATTCAATCGCACGTGTTGTTTTTACCAGAACCTCCTGGTCCATTGAAATAAACAGTCTTATGTCTGGTCAAAGGATCATATACAGATGGAACCGATGATAATTCCGATAAATTATTACTTTTACAATAATTATCCTCGGAAATATAATCAGAAGATTCAGAATAACTAAATATCATTTCTCGTTTTATTCTCCATTCACCCCATGATGCATCATTTCCAATTTTTAACTGTCTCATTGATTCCGTGTATTTTTTATTGATATAAAATGAATCTGTTGCAACTCTAACTGTGATATCAGAAAATCTATTTATCATCGATAATAAATTTATCGAAACATACGCAAGCATCGAAGATCTTAAATGAGTGAATTGCGGTGATTCACCTTCAGTGTAGCTCCCGATTGTGCTTGAGAATGTCTGCCGGTGGGGCAGTTTTTTTCCGTGATTCAACAGCTTTGGGAAAATATTCATTGATAAGATCGTTGACTGATTTTCTTAATTCGCCGTCGTTAAATCCTGGTAAGATGAATTTTGGTAATTCTACTTCAGTTATTTTATAATCATTGAGAAATTACTGTTTAAGGGTCGTTACGTAGTAAGTTGCAGCTTCAAAAAATCTACCACCAAGTTTTCCATCACCGTCGAAAATCACTGTTTCAATGATAAGTTTGCTGATATATTCAAGATCTGATGCAACCTGGTTTAGGTGTTGTATCGTTAAGATGATTTCTTGTTTTGTATCGTCATAGTAATATTGTGCCAAACTGGAAAATAAATTTAGTAATTTATCGAGCACTTGTTTATGTTCGGGTTTAATCGCGTCGGAAAATGATTTAATAAATTCTTCGTCGATGTTCGGTTTATTAATATCATCATTGTCATAAATATATAACGTTCTCCAAATTCTAGAATGTATTGTACCATCAGACGCAGTAAAATAAATTCTCTCGCTAAATTTCCCAGGTTCTCCACGATATTCTGCATACTTCCATGGATATTGTTTTCGATATCTTGGATGATTTAAAAATATTTTTTGTCTGTTTGAAATTCACCAAGTCGTGGTTCTGGAGGACCTTAATAAACTAGTGGAATTTCTGGCCATCCTAATACGGTTCTGATCGATGATTGATATATATCTACAGCGTAGTCTGGTGTTGATATTTCTATCACAGCTGATAATGTTGGCTCATGAACCATAATAGCGATTTTGGATTCTTAATGGATCATTAATCTGTTCGATTTGATAACTGCCCGTATGAATACCTACAACTTGCCGATCTGGAGTTCCATCGGGTTTATTTTTATAAAAAAAAACACTAAAGAGTTATTTGCGGATAACCCACCGAATGATTTTGATCTAATATTTGGCCAGCTGTGATATATTCGTAATTGTACTAATGCTATTTCTTTTGCTGGAATTGCCGTTGGAAAGACAATGTCGAATTCAGGATTAGTTGAGCTATTTGAAAACATTGTCGTTGTTGGTGGTGTTGCATTAGCGACCATTTGTTGGAGGAGTTCTTGAGGCGTAGTCATTTTATTATTTATTTACTGATTTAAATTAAGATGACTATCTTTGCAGAAGACGGCGAGTTTTGATTTCCAGTTGCCAAACCAGAGGTGTCGTGGTAAATCAGGAGCATTTCTGCAAATTCCTGATTTAATATTATTCCAGCATTGAGTCCTGATGATATCAGCGATGATAATTTGGCGTGGGCGTGTGTTGCCGCTGATTATAACATTTGATATTCATGTAATTTATCCGCCGCACACGTAGATATCTTTTTTGCAATTATTTTAAGAACACCAGCAACACAGGTTATAACTGCAACCGCCACTGGTGCTATTATGTATGTGGCTGATAATGATCCGATTATAATGGCTATTCCATTGACTACTGCTGATGCAGAATATACAATTATGTCAGTGAAAACGACACGTCTACGATATGTTTTTATTTTTTACAGTATACTCGTCAATTATGTTTTTCAGCTGGGTCTGTAACAAACGCACTTATTCGTATCATTATTTGTTTACAAAATTTAGATCTGACGTTTATGAAATCATATACTCTTTCTTAGGTAATCAACTGAGGTGTTTCAGCGACAAATTCCAGACACCACCAGTAAGACGCTGCGGTTATTTTTTATCAGATGGTTCCAGTATAAATATTTCTTTGGTATCTTTATTTAACACAAGAGACATGGTTCCAGAAAAATTATCGGTTGAATGACGCCATGGAAATGTGGTAAATATTCTAAATTTTGCAGCGCTGAACACGGACAGCCTGTACACACCAGTGATTTCCGCAGTATGTTTGATATTGTTATTTTGCTGTGACCATGTCGATGATCCTGATGATACTGTGTATACAAACGCTGGTGATCTGCTTGTGAAGAATTTTAATCAGATTAATTTTTTAACGATATCAGGAATTCCACTAATATCTTCTAGGTTTTTGTTAATATCAGAGAGTTTTGTGTTAATGTCAGAAAGTTTTCTATCAACAACATTTGGATTTCCAAAGAACTCATCAACTGTCCTATTAACTCGCTGAAAATTTCTACGAACATTCATGAACATATTCATGTGAACGTCATATTCAGATCGCAACTTGGTTAATTTGTCATCGATTGTAGTATCTTTATCATCTACATATTTTTTTTGTTGTGGCATCTTCATCACCTGTTGGTTCTCTTAAAACAAGGATTTTATGTTTATTCATATTGAGTTTACCTGTCATTGTATCACCGGTAGATTTTAAACGATCAGCAGCACTTTTTTAATTTCATCTCTGATAGTTGCGATTGATATAGTTGAGTCTCTGATTCAAACGCCGTCAGTAAATATTGGAATTATTATCCGTGGTAGCACCGAGAACTCTACGAATTATGTCGATCCACTTAATATTACTCGTCTTTAAAACGCTGTATTTGTCCTAAAAAAATAACAACTTCATCCCCATCAACTCCAGAGAGGTTCATAATATCAGCAAGATCATCTTTGGTAGCGTACTTCGATAAATCAATATCATCTATTATTTTTTCTTCCTGTCAGAGACAAGAGATGATCTTCCATAAACATCAACCATTATACAATTAGCGATTATTTAAAACAGAACTCGTGTATTCATGTACAACTTTATGAGGTGCATCGGAAGATTTTGAAATAGCATCGAGTACTGCAAGTGATTCACATCGATTTTATCGCTGCTAACGTATTTTAAAAATTCCTTCGGTGGTGCCAGTCCATACGAATCAAAATAAATAATTCCACGTGGATCAATCGCTTATGTAACCCAGTGAGTACCTGGACCAGAACTTCTATCGAGATTGATGATACCGGTCTCAACACGATTTGGTTGTTTTGGCAATTGATCACTCATAAAAACACCTCTGAAGTTTTTGATGTTTAAATTTTTCGCAGCATCAAGTAAATCAAAATTGGACATGGGAAGGAGACGCTTTGCGTCTAGCGATGTGTTCCGGGAAGTCTTAGACCTTTTTTGTACCATGAACGAGGGGTTCCTGGCAGTCTTAGACCCTTTCCTTTCTTTTTGGAAGTTTTTATTCCTTTTCCTGTTGCTTTCTTTAATGCTATCCCAGCGGCAGTTCCAACAGCACCAAGTGCAGCTGCTTTTGCAACAGATGGAGCTGCGGCAGCTCTCAACGCTGATATAGCTGCAAGAAGTGTAAATATACTACCCATCTTGACAATATCGCTAATGGCACCCGCAGAAAGATCAAGTCGTATACCTTTCTTTGATTGTTTGGCTTCATTGAAGTGCCTGAGTTGACGTTCTGTTAGTGATAGTTTATTCGGACCACCTGCGAGTTGTCCTTGTTTCAGTGTTATTGTTGTTCCACAATTCACTTTTGATGCTGATTGTAGTTTTTTAATCTGACCAGGAGTCAGAGTAACACTAACATGATGATATGACATTATAATATTATAATCGATTTAATTACTGATCGCGAGCGATCCAATTACATGTTTTCTACTGGTGCATTGATGACTCTCATTCGTCCACCAACACCTTCGAGTAGCATCTTTTATCGCTGAGTATAACTGAGATTGCTCTGTAATTAGCAACAGCTGCTCCTCTTGCCACACGAGCACGAAAGAGTATATCAACTACTAATTGTCTGAATAAATCCAAGTGTTCCAGTGAGAAATAATAGATTGGATACAATGTTGTAAAATCCCGCTGAGATATTTGCAGACCAGTATCAACATTTTGTTCACGCCCCATGAATGTCATCAAATGATGATATGCACGTGCAACATGATTGTTATCAAAATCCAGTAATATATCCTCAGGTGGTTCTTGTTGTCCATTTATTTTCAGTGAAACTTCAGTAACACCAAGTTTGTCAAATATCATTGCACTTCGTGTTTGTGAGTTTACTCGTGCAGCATCTTGGAAAGCAATAAATATATGTCGCGGTGCAGAGACACCTTGCTGTGATGCTATCTCCCATGTTAATAAACCATTAATGTTACTTTGGACACTGTCTGTGGTCATTATCAACCATGATAATGTTGATTTACCGCCGCTGTCCATGAAAGAAATTAGCCTTTGTTCTTCGGTTAGCGATGGAGTCATTGTTGGCATCCACAAGGAAAGTTTTGTCAGTATTACTTTTCCATGAAGTGCTGCGGTTGCAGCTGGATCAACTCCTTCAGCGTGCCATATTGCATCATCGTCGGTAGTTTTTCTCACAAGGACGATTGTATGTTTTGCCCCGAAAATGACCTTTCTAACATTTCTACAAAATCCAAATATATGTGACAGTGGAATTGCACATGAAAATCCTTAATCGTTGTTCAACATTGATCGACGGGTTGCAAATCCTAAGTTGAAATTTTCATTCATTGTTGCAACTCCGTTCCCAGCTGCATTTAGTGTTACATTTCTGTTTTCTGGATGATCAGTTATATCCTTTGCAAACATCATTGATGGACTAGCTGATCGCGAGTAATCATCGCTGTATCTTGCAAGACGGAGTGTCGTCGTGGCAACGTCGATGTCGTTATGACAAACCTCAATTTCTCGACCATCAATCATATATGCGGCACTTTTAAATAACGCCATAAAACCATTATTAACAAAACCAACTCGATCACCAATTCCGTAATCTGTGTTATCTAATTTTAAAAGTCTGCCTTCTACTTCGATAAATACCTCAGCGGGTAAGAAATATCTGCTTGTATCCTGAACTTGTAATTTCGATTCTTCCACGTTCGTCAGGTACACGTGCGTCATAAGAATAATACTGATAATTACGTACCGATTCATCTTTGAGAACTGGTGCGTCCATGTCAGCTATATTTCGTTTTCTCTTCCTTTTCCTGACAGGGGTACATCAGCCATCGATGGCAACGCCATTGCTGATAGTTCTTGATTCGTAGCTTGATTTATTATTTTACTAACATTTGCAGGCATAACTTCTGTGCTGGGTAATTTTACTGGCTGAGGTTTTCGTCGTACTAATTGTGCTAGTTTATCCTTGACTGCCGAGAATGCTTTACCGGCAACGTCACCAACATCACGAATACCTTTATCACGAACAACATCAATAGCTTTCATCCCTGTTTCTTTGCAATCGATATTGCTTTCGGAGCTAACCTTCTAAATATACCCTAAACAACATCACTTTGTCCATCTCCATAGTACGCTTTATATGTAGGTAATCGCGAATTTATCACCCTGACCATGGTTGGAACACGGTGAGCATTATGTATAATCATCTTATTTTCTTGTCACTGATTTAATTGTATACCCTAATCAATCACTGCGGTAATCATCGGCAATTTCATCAATGAGGGATCGATAAACATTAATATCCATGATGCCACCTGTAAATAATCTCTGACAAATAGCAGCTGTTTCATTAATAATTTCTGGGGAATTATTACCAGCTCGTTTTCCGCCAATCAAAATTTCTAGTCTGTCCACGTCTGCAAGAACGTTATTGGGGTATGGAGTAATAAGACCACTTCCCCTGGTACCTGTACCAATACCACTTCCAGTTGCACCGGGTGTAGAATTGTCATCTTCTTCTTCACTTGTTGTTTTGACCGGTTGTTGTTGTCGTTGTCGTCGTTGTGGTTGTTGTCGTTGTTGTGATTGTTGTTGTTGTTGTACCTGTGTAAGATAATTATCTATTCCGTTAATGAACGTATTATATCTTATATCATTATTTCGAGCCTGATCAACTCCGTAGTGTGTACGAAATATCCATTTGTACCAGGCTTCACGACTTACAGTATCATAGCGTACTCTGGTTTCAAAATGTTTCTTCTTTCATCAAATCTCACGTCACCATATAAAGGTAATTGATCTCTGTCAAGTTTTTTGATGAACGCAATACTACTTTCGGTAAATTTATTACCAAGGTCAGTTTTCTCTCTTGCTTGTTCTTGTTCTGTTTCTTGTTCTTGTTCTGGTTCTGGTGTACGATCCTTTATTTCACCTATTTCAGCACGAGCTTGGTCAATACCTTCAAGTATTTCACGAGTTGGCTGAGCAGCAGCTATTTCCCCTAAGTTCTCTTAGAATCTTTTTTGTTTTCTTAGTTCTTTCTGCTATTTGTCCAGTTGCTCTAGCGGTTTGCTCTAACGTGGGAAGAAGACCTTTGGTAGCTTTTGTAACTTTTGCGGTAGCTTTCGTAACAGGTTTAAATAATTATTCTGCACCTTGCGCAAATTCCACCCGAGACTCCTGACGCTCTTGTAATTTTTGTCTGACAGAATCATGGACGGAGAGATATTTCTTAATTGCCTCTAGTCGCTGTCGAGCTAGTTTAGCAATGTAAGATTCCATTATCATTATTGATATAATAATGATTTAATTAAGCACACCCACATAGCAGCAGGGAGGGTGACGGCAAAGAATGAATGAGCGCGTACGTAAACAAACATGCCATATAAAATGAAAACATAAAAGTAAAAAAATAAAGTAACAAAAATCAGCTAACTCAATTGGAAAGTTTCGGGTCATTTAGAGACTTCGGTTTTGACGTCATTGACGTTTGTATTTTCATCTTCGTAGGAAACTTTATTTTTCGGCGAAATCTCTAATTGAATATTTTGTAGGATTCACCCTTCCTGCTGATATCGTGTTTAAGGTACTGCTTTTGATTGTAAACAAACAATGTGGGCCCATGTAGCAGATGTAGGAGTGTTTGATTTATTAGATTTGTCTGTGAATGAACTAAACAAGCTGCTTGGTCCTTTTGAAAGTAGAGATGACAGGAAAGTCGGCGATGCGGATAAGTTTACTGAGTCACAAAAGAAACTTTCAACCAAGCAACGAATGAACGTGATATAAGCAACGTACGCAACAAACGTGAGCTGGTATTATTAAAGATACCATTCTGACAATTTATACAATTATTTAAGAGAAATGTTCACGACTATTCGCAAACTGAATGGTTCAGACTATGAGCCGTGCTCTCTAGAGACTATAAAATAGTAAGTCATATTACGGACATTGGCTATCCTTTCTCCCTTAGAGCAAAATGAGTATAATATAAAAAGGTTAGTATATTTGTATAAGAAAATATGAATTCGTTTTTTTTTTTCCGAGCAACACTGTACTCATGATGTCGTGCAGTATTGCTCAGAAAAACTCGTTCATATTTTCCCATGCAGTAACTTACAAATATAGCCTTGATTGTTCTTGGCTCGCATGCTACCATGATGACATCATATATATGACTTGATTGTTCTTAACTCGTATGCCATCATGAAGAAGTTATATATAATACAGCTTGTTGTTCTCGACTCGTAATGCACCGTGATGAAGTATAACATAAAATATCATTTGATTGTTCTTGACTAGTATGCCACCATGACGACTTCTTGTATAATATTGTTTGATTGTTCTTGACTCGTATGTCACAATGATGACATTTTATATAATATATCTTGATTGTTCTCGACTCGTAAAACAACGACGACTTATATGATATAGCTTGTTCTTGACTCGCATGCCACCATGACGACGTCTTATATAATATAGCTTGATTGCTCTGGACTCGCATACCACCATGACGACGTCTTATATAATATAGCTTGATTGCTCTGGACTCGCATGCCACCATAACGGCGTCTTATATAATATAGTTTGATTGATCTTGACTCGTAAAACAAGGACGACATCTTACATGATATAGTTTGTTCTTTACTCCCATGCCACCATGACGATATCATATAATATAGTTCGATTGCTTTAACTCGTATGCCCATTAAGTATATGTTTTTAATAGTGTTTTTTTTTCTGTCTGTTTTGCTACGTACTGTTTTTGTTAATGTAAAAATGTCTTTTATCTTCTTGACTTTCAAATAGTTCTGTACAGATCAAGATGACTAAATATGTAATGTATTGAGTTTAAAATGGTTCTAGTCAGACAATGAACATAATTAGCACAAATGTATCTTAGGCAACAGGTTTACAAAACTGCAGTATATCGCCACGAGGGTGTCACAACGCTATATCCTTGTCATCTCTTGTTTATAATATGTATCTGCCGTATGAAATATACTATGATGATATGTGTGCTGATCACGCTATAGTGTGTTCAAAGGAAACCACACTTTAAGAATTAGAACTGCATCTAATGGAAGCCACAAATCACGCTATAGTGTATTCAAAGGAAAATATAATTACAGAATTAGAACTGCATCTAATGGAAGACATAAATCACGCTATAGTGTGTTCAAAGGAAAATACACTTACAGAATTAGAACTGCATCTAATGGAAGACATAAATAATGCAGTAAAGTGCTGTGATGTTTAGTTCATATCAGTGATAGTTGGAGAAATAAAACCAAATCAAAGTGTCCAACATTCAATTTACGAAAAGTTGTATTCATTGCTACAGTCGAAATTTCCACATATTACTTGTAACCTTGTAATATTCATGTACCGAGCATTTAACAGAAAAGATTATTTGATAAAAAAAGTAGTTATGCTTGTAATATAAGGATGTAGAACTAGTTTTCTTGTAATATTATTTATATGAATAAGCTCTTGAATGTGTTATAAATTATGTCTGTATACCATGTATGGTCGTCTTGAATTACTTTATAAACATATTTTCCCTTGCCTTCGTAAAGTTTTCAAAAAACAGCATGATACGTAACAAAAAACAACAACGACAACAAAAAGGAAAAGCTAACACAAAAAGAGCTGTAAGTTTGTTTTGTGTTGCTGATTTTTAAAGTTACATTTAATAATAATAATAATAATAATAATAATAATAATAATGAGGACTTTGTATAGCGCCTAATCTTTAGAAGCTCTAAGCGCTTTACAACATTTGACAACACTTAAAAAACATATATAATGATATGATTACAAAATTAAAAACAAACACCACGAAAGTAGAAACAGAAAATATGCTGTAAATATTTAAGGCAAGGATACATTATTAGGTCTTTAAGTCTGTTCTTGCAGTTGAAATAGGTGAGTTTTAAGAGCGCTCTTGAATGAGATCACTGTGTCTTTGTGTCTAAGTGCAGTGGGCAATTCGTTCCACGTTGCTGGGCCCTGGTATGCAAAAGAGCGTTGTCCATATGATTTCATTTTCATAGTGGGAATAATGAGAATACGAGTGTCAGAAGAGGAGCGTAAGTATCTTGCAGGTGTGTACACATGGGTGAGGTCGGATAGGTATGTTGGACTGGAGCCTGTCAGTGAAACGTAGCACAGAGAACAAATTTTGTGTTTAATTCTGGATCGTATGGATAGCCAGTGTAGGGTACAGAGCAGGGGAGAGGCGTGCTCTGATCGTGGTACTCTAAGGATGATTCTGAGCAGCTGTATTTTGAACTTTTTGAAGTTTCTGAAGTAGATATTGAGACGAACCAGACAGAATTGAGTTACAATAGTCCAGTCTTGAAAGTACTAAGGAACACACAAGAGTTTTAGTGGCATCAACTGAAAGATACTTGCGAATGGAGCTGATTCGTCTCAGCTCAAGATATGCAGCCTTGCATATGTTCATGACATGTTGGTGCAACGAGAGAGTACTGTCGAGAGTGACACCGAGGTTTCGTACTGACTGTGTGAATTTAATGTTGGTGTTGCTGATATTTATTGTCTGAGGTAAAGGATGTGAATGAGAAAGTCTTTGTGTTGTAATCAGGATGGTTTCAGTTTTATCATCATTCATCTGCAGCTTGTTACATGTCATCCATGATTTCACATCGGAAATGCACCTCTCTACGCCTTGGATGGTAGCTTCAACTTCAGCTGGATGGCTAGATTTGTATATTTGGGTGTCATCAGCATACAATTGGTGAGACACTGGATGATGATCTATGACACTTGAGAGTGGCTGAGTGTATAGAATGAAGAGAACAGGTCCAAGAACAGACCCCTGTGGAACACCACAGCATAGATCAACTGGGCTGGAGTGTTTTCCATTTGCGGACACAATTTGTGTACTGTTGACCAAGTAGGACTTGAACCATAGTAAGGCCGTATCATGAATGCCAAATACATTTAACACGTTATTAGTTACGTCATGCCGAAGAGATGGGAGCTAAGTGACTTTCCCAAGGATACACGGAGGCAGGCGACCGAGCCGGGTGCGGGCGACGGTTGGTTTAAGAGTGACGCTTTAGTAACGGAGTTACTGCGGACACCAACATGCATCTCAATGTAGAATACAAAAATGAACAATTTTGGACTGACTCTTTAGATCTTCTGATTAATATCCATATTTAAATGCAGCGATATCACAGAAATAGTTAGCGTATATAGTGATTAATATTGTCCAGACGAAACAAATGTGCAGTGTTCATTTCAACTCGCCTCTGCAGTGGCTCTGCTGAGAAGGCCGACGACGACTCGAGGAATGCCTTCTGTACAGATAATAAGGCTCCCGAATATAACCATATCTTTAGTGGCCAGTATGGTTTAAGGTTATCTTTTACGTTCGAGGAAAATAAAAATTGCCATCACCAAATTTAGAACTCCTATAAAAAATCATTCATTTACTCTAGTGTCCTAATATGGAATGTCATTCCACAACAAATAGAAATATGGACAACGATGGTAATCTTCAAGTCCAAATTTCAGACATTTTTGTTAACAACTTATATATTGGAACACTAATTTTAACATTTGATTCAGTCTGCTGTTATTGCGTCATCCGCTATCTCATCATGGTATCCGTCCTGTTAATGTTTTCATGTTATTCATTAGATGGTAGAAGTTTTAGAATTATTAGATGTCTCTGTATATGCTTTATAGTGTATTAATACAATTTATTTCCGTTTAATTGTATGTGGAGATGTTTACAAGTGTATTAATACAATTTATTTCCGTTTAATTGTATGTGGAGATGTTTACAAGTGTATTAATACAATTTATTTCCGTTTAATTGTATGTGGAGATGTTTACAAGTGTATTAATACAATTTATTTCCGTTTAATTGTATGTGGAGATGTTACATGTAATTAATACAATTTATTTCCGTTTAATTGTATGTGGAGATGTTACATGTAATACGTTTAATTATGAATTTTGAATAATATTTTGCAGTGAATGTAACACATTTTATTTCATTTTAAGATGTCTGTGCAACACATCTGATTTCTTCTTCTTCTTCTTCTTCTTATTATTATTATTACTTCCTAAATGCCTTTGTCAAAAATGACAGTTTTCTTGGCATGTTGAATCCGACACTTTAATTTCAGATACATTCCCTTCATAACCATCTCAGAAATGATGAAAGCATATTGTTCTATGTTTACCTAAATTCATTCAAAAGTGAAATTGTTAACATAGTAATTAAAAAGTGATTATTAGTCTATATATCAAACTGGATTAATTTCAAGGGCCGAGCTATCGCTAGTCAGTTCTATACAACGACCTGACTTTGAAATTATCCTTTTTATTTCGGACTCTATTAAGGATTCGTTGGTTTGAAGAAGAAGAAAAAGAGAGATGTACATGCATAGAGCTTACGTAAGCGATCAAAGAAAGGGTTTTAAGTGACGATCCATTTATTAGGAATGAAAAAGACATGGCTTTAAAGAAGCTAAATCCAAATACGTTTTGGAAATCATTATCTATATAGCTTAACTATGTATTAGAGACTGATTTACTTCTTTTTATTTCTTATACATATAATGTGTCGAGTAAAACTAAGGGATGACTGTGTCAGACGTGTTGAACATAAAATCCACGGGAGAAAAGAATAACGTCTGCGTAACCATTACTTATTTATAAAGAGTTTTTTTTTTTTTTTTTTTTTTTTAAATCTCACAGCAGGGTTTACAATATGCGGAACCTTGTTCATAAAATCTCTACAAATGATGACCCAGCATGGTTAATAAGCAACACGATTGCTTATGCAGCTGCCCGAGAAAAAGCCTTCTGGTTAGTAAAGCTTTAGGGAAGAGGTCACTGTTAACAGACAAGATTATGTCGCATTTTATTTCTGTACAGTAACTCGATGATCCTTATATATGTCACGAACCAAACTTCTCTTTCACTACGCAACAAGGATGAAATAAGTAGATAAATACAAATACGAATCATGACTGTTGACAAAGTGCAAATACTTCATAAAATATGTGTGTGTGTGTGTGTGTGTGTGTGTGTGTGTGTGTGTGTGTGTGTTGGATTTTTAACGTAGCGTTAACAATTTTTCAGTCATATCGCTACAATGTCTGCAATGTGGCAGTTTATAGTGATGTCTAGCAGTGGGGCATTATGCCACAGACATGTAGCATTATGTCCCACCCAGGCACATTATCCTGACACCAGGCAGACCAGTCCTAACACTAACATCTTAATGCTGAGCGCCAAGCGAGGCAGCTGTTAGTAAAATATTTGTAAGTCTTTGGTATGATTCGGCCACGGATCGAACCCACGACCTCCCGCATCCGAGGTGGACGCTCTAATCATTAGAGGCACCGGAGCGGTCTCCATAAAATATTTGTAGTGTAAGAGAAACTATAAGCCAATGCATATTCAACTTATATAGACGTTTTTTTTTGTTTGTTTCCAAACTGGAAAAAAACGCACGACTTGCTAATGAAAGTAATCAATACTTTTCTTTTTTCACGGTTTGGTTGATTTGCTATTGGGGGTTTATCGTCATTTCAGCACATAATAAGCTACACATGACAACTAGCATGTTTTGTGGAGGAAGAACCCAGGAAGACTCCTGTAAGAAACACCGACCAACATGAAGCTACAGCAAAGATTTCTCACATATCCACGTTGGCTGAGATGACACTAAAGGCGAGCGCCATAGACGATTCAGCCACCTGGGTGCCACTTTGCCTTATTCAAATCTGAATGCAACTTAACATGAATAAACTATACACATTAATATTCTAAGCAGCAGGAAGGGTGAACCCTACAACTTTGTAGAGACCTTATTTTTGAAAATTAAGGGTTCCTACGAAGGCTGAAAAAAAGTTTTTGCCTTAACAGCAAAAACTTCTCTAATTGACCAGATTTTTTCTGATTTTTTCACGTGCTGGTCACTACGCGTATGTCGTTCACCCTTCCTGCTGCTATGGTTTTTATCCAAAAATTGTATCAAGTCCGTTACAATATCTTGACCTCGGATCATGTAAATTTATTGTTACAAAACCAAAGGGAGCAGCTTGTGCTTTTGAAAAGAAATTTTTAAATTTGTTCATATCCATGTCCCCAGAACACCAAGTATAATAAATATTTTGCAGCGTATGATTATCAACTCCGTTGAACACAACTAAAATGTTACAGTTATCCCTGATCACTTTTGGAATTTGTGTATAACGCTGTGTAACATAAATCACGTCTGTGTTTTTGTGACGGCCTCGTGAAAATATCCGAGCTGGATTGGATTGTTTGTCCAGCATGACATCATCGTATACCACGAGGTTATTAATGAATCCATCCAGATCATCTACAGATGGCGCTTCATCAATATCAGTAATAAAGTCTATGACTTCACTGTCTTCATGCAACAATTTTGCATTTTCATTAAAATCTTTAAGTACTTCGTAACATCGCTGATCATCTACAGATGGCGCTATTAAATACAATTTATCCCACTTCAGCCATCTCATTATCAGATTAAGCAGTAATTGCGTCTTTCCACTTCCGGACGGACCTATTATAATCATTCTGATAGAATTTGGTAACGCTGGATGGTGTTTTACTGGCTCTTGTTTTCGTGTCGCAGAAAAGTCAATTATATCCATATAATAAATAATATGAGTCTATACTGTGTTCGATGCAGAGCACCTACACATACTGCTGAATTAACGACAATAACAACAAAAAATAAAAGACGCGCACTCACAGGTAAGTGTGTGAAATGTGGCACCAAGAAATATAAATTTATTTCGTCCTTGATGAATATCAAGGGTGGTGATATCGCAGCTTTATTAGGAAAATTACCAGGAACTCCATGGGCTAAATACCCTGGTGAGAAACATTTACCCAGATATAATTATTGTGGTCCAGGAACTCGACTTGATATCCGACTTGACGAACGAGATCAACCAAAACCAGGAGAGTATCCAATAAACGCAATTGATCAAGCGTGTCACGTTCATGATGTCGTGTATAAAAGTAAAGATTTGCAGCAACGACATCTCGCAGATGTGAAATTGATTCACGCATTAAATTCTATACCTAATAAATCTCTCAGAGATAAATTCGCTAGTTTTCTAGTAAAAACTGCTATGAAAGGTAAACTAGTGCTAGGGGCTGGCAATTAAATTATATAACTATCATAATGGAATCTGTTTATTATTCCCCGAGAGGGTATTGGAGAGGTAAAGCAGCGATTAGTAAACTCGCCGAAGCAGCAAAAGTTTCACGTGATGTTGCTGCATCATGGTTAGCACGACAGGCAATATGGCAAATCTTCCTGAGTCCACCTAAAAGAATTCAGTACGCGCATTTTGATGTTAGCGTTCCTAATGAAGTTCATCAAGCAGATATTTTGTTTTTACCACACGATACCATTAAAACACGTAGACGTCAATACACGTATAGATATGCGTTAACTGTCGTTGATGTTGCGAGTAGATACAAAGAAGCGGAGCCATTATCAACAAAGACAGCATCTGAAGTTGCATCTGCGTTTGAGCGCATTTATCAACGTGGTGGTCTACGATGGCCACGGTTATTACAAGTTGATCCTGGTAAAGAATTTCTTGGAGTAGTATCATCGTTGATAAAGAAACATAACGTTAAAATCAGACGAGGACATACTGAAATTCATCGTGATCAGGCAATCGTTGAACGATTTTAATAGAACACTTGCTGAGCGGTTATTTGGATACCAATATGCAAGGGAAATATCCGCTGACTTTAAGGATAGATCTCGTGAATGGGTTGCAAGATTACCGAGTGTGATAGCTGCGTTGAATAATGAAATTACTCGTGCAACTTCCATGAAACCTTCTAATGCGATCAAAAAAAATATATACCCCGTAGCAATGGCTACGGACAACGACGTGAATCTTTCTCTCAACCAGTATTAGGTAATGTAACTGTAAGATATTTATATGAACCTGGCGAACTTGAAGGTGGTAAAAAAAGAGCAACCGATCCTATCTGGAGCGTGACTACACATAAAATTTCTAGCGTGGTAAGATCCACTGGTAGATCCTCCAATATACAGACTAGATTCTACAGCCCCTCAACGTGGATTTGTACGTGAACAATTGCAAGTAATTCCTGAGGATACGCAATTACCACCAAGCTCAATTTTGTAAACGTCCAGAACCTCGACGTCGATTACACTCAAGACAGGTCAGCATCACATTATCACGTGTATGACCGAGATCATTATTAATTCTGTCTACGGTAAATTGTCTTGGATTAAAACACTGCCATGACATATTACAGCTGCAACTTGCGCAATGATTATTCTGTTGTTGTCTTAGTGTTATAATAAATTCAGCATCAAGATCAAAGTCACGCTTATTTTTTTTGTCACACTGTTTATAACTGACTAATTTTTTATTGATATCGATATTGTTAGTGATTTCTTCAGTTATTACGTAATCTACAATAACCCTACGCAGTTGCGATATTCTCCTGACACGAGACACCGCGAGATAGACTAAATTTGACCATTCAATACGATCATCTACAATCCAGATTCTAATATCAGTTATAGTTAATCCCTGCGACGAGTGAATTGTTATAGCGTATCCTAACGTCCATGGCGATTTATCTATGTTCAACGCGCTCTCAACAACATCAACAGCAACCAACACGATATCATTCAAGACAAGATTCTGTACCCTTGGTGGAACCAAGGCACCTGGTATTTCAACTTCAATATTTTGTCGTCGAGTATCTGCTGGGCGATAACACAAAGATACGGGTAGATCCGGAAACTTTTCTTTATGTTACATAAATACGTTACGTAAATAATTTCTTTTGCAGTTCATCACGAACTATCTTTCTACTTGCGACTATCAAATCAGTAGGTCTCCATAAAGTCCAAAATTCATTCATAGAAGTTTCTGCAATTACTTTACGCAGTATCTCGCATTGTATTTGATCTGGCTGCAGTCTGATTAATCTTTTAAGTTCTTTTAGCGGTTCATCAATGGATCTATGGTCATCATTTATTTCTTCGTAATAATCTACAAATGTTTTCAACCATTCATGTGGAGACTGTCCAACAAAGGGTGGTGGTTGACCATGATCGCCACACATAATCACAGCAGTATTCTTCAATAACAACCAATCAAGAAATGTTTTTAGTGTTTCTAACGACACCGTGCATATCTCGTCCCATATAATATACTTGGGTATATATTTTTCACCCATCCGCGATGGGGTCCATGTATCTCCGCACCATCTAAAGAAACTATGGTATGTATATGATTTTACTCCTCGTTGCTTTATTTCTCTAGCAAGTTTATGTGTAGGTGTCAAAACAATTATATCTGAGTTATTATTCATAAATAAGTTAATCGCACGAGTTGTTTTACCTGAACCACCACACCCATTAAGATAAACGGTCTTATGTCTAGCCACAGGATCGTACACAGATGGTGCAGATGATTTTGATATTTGATTATTATTTTTGTAATATATTTCCTTGATTTCAACGTCGGCAGATTCAGAATAACTAAGTATATTTTCTTGTTTTATCCTCCACGTTCCCCATTCACCATTACCGAGTTTTAATAAATCTTTATATTTTTTGTGTATATAAAATGAATCCGTAGCAACTCTAACAGCGTAACGAGGAAATCTATTTATTATCGACAATAGATTTATCGAAACATAAGCTAACATCGAAGATCTTAAATGAGTTAATTGTGGTGAGTCGCCATCAAGATAGCTCACAATGGTACCTAGTTTTGTTCCATCTGATAAATAAGCATTACATCGGTTTATAAATGTGTGTTTCTCCGTTGTATCAGCGATTACAAAATCTAGTTCAGCATCGTCCATAATCAATCTTGTACACGCTCGTTTATGATCATGTGATCCTCCTTGAGTAAACTTACCGATTATTTTTCTGCCGAGATCTTTTGCAAGTTTCTCATCGTGTTTAGCATCAAATACATCAGGTTCTGGTAACCAAACTTGCTTCTGTGAACTATACGATATAATCGCTTCAGTTACTCTCAACGATATTAAAAATCCAGCATCAAGCATGTATCGCAATAGTACTATCGGAACCCAACATTTTTCTGAAAAATGTCTTCCGAACCAAATATAAGTAATCGCATGGAGATCTTCTCTAAACTCGAATGATTCTACGTGAGCAAATCCTGTTAAGTCAAAATCTGGTAAGGGTCCGTTTATTGCAACCCTGGTCATGTCATGTGTAGGATGTCCGAATCTCTTAAAGTATTTAGAACATGCTCCATATCCAAGAAAACTCCCAGGATAACATGCTAACATATCAACCGAGATAACATCACTATAATCGTATTTGGTGTTCCATAATCCACCGTGCCCATATTCTATACAACTTTTCTTGACATCTTCAAGAAATTCCGATCGTGTCGTTTTCCATGAATTTTTCTCCTGAGCGAAATGAGCAGCGACCGACGGAACAGTAAAACAGTTATTCAATAATTGTCTAACTATGACATCATCAGAGGTATATTTCAGTGCAAGATTTTCCATTTCCTCATGGAGAGATTCTGTACGATAAATATCACCGTTAGGTCGTACAAATTGATCGTAATGATCATATTCCGAACTCTGAAATAATCAAACAGAAACAGGATCGGTTTTACTAATATTTTTAATAAAATCAAAGATATCACCGTCATAAAATTTAACCGTTCTATCTCGTGGAAATATTGTTACTGCAGCAGTCCATGCGTGCGCGTTATGATCAATAATATCTATCGGAGCTCCATTTTTTATATATTTCGGTTTGTACAAAATCTCCGGTTAATGTTTTTACTGCTATTGGAAATCTTAATTTCTTCTCTAGCTCAGCAACATCTTTGATAGACGCTCCGGTATCTTTAACCGACTCTGCCCATGCATTTATTTTTTTACGTCTTAAATCCGTTAAACCATTACCACGTATCGCGTTTGTAAAGTGTTCTGTAACTCGCTCAGCTACGCAGTTTATCCTTGACAAAGTCAAGGATGACAATCTCATCGGTTTGAGATCCCCAACATTAGGTTTATTATTCAGCGGAAATATTCCATAGACAACCGCAGTTACAGGGTACGATCGCTCATAATACGGTTTATCTATACCAGTTAGTATTCCTGGTTTGGATTTATTACTCAAGAAGATATTATTTCCTGACTGCACGCGGACGGGATCGCGCTTGTCACGAATAATCCAAATATCTTCTTCTGTATTTACAATAAATTTTATTAAAATAAAATATTTTTGATTATCAAGGTGGTTAATGATTACTCTTCCTCGTTTGTCATTCATCGTATTAGAAACATTTCCAACTCTGAATGTTGACCATGCATGAACTGCACCATCGTCACGAAATTCCTTCTTGGCCTCACGGATACGTTTAGTTACATCTTTATTAGTTAAAGCTAGATCTTGCATCGAAATACTAAATTTATACTCGGGTAGTCTGTCAAGATCGAATCTGGTTGCGTAGGGTTCAATCACGGATAATTCTTCCATATTATAATTAGGGCAAAATATATATTTAATTGAACTTTAATCTTTTGTATATGATTCAACCAAATCATTGCCACTGGTTAAAAATCGGTTATAAATCTCCGTGTAACAGAACATGTGTGAATGACTTAGTTATCATATGCAATGCGTCAGAAATGGGAGTCTAGGACCAAAACCGTGTATTGTGTGTAGTGCTGGAGTGCGAGGAAAGACTCACCTGTGTGCGCAATGCGGTGGTAAAAAATACAGAGAGTTGAAACGATATTACGATAAAAAATATAACGCTGATTCTCCTATAAAGACCGAAGAAGATTATCTGGCTAGATTTTCAAAAAACAATGATTTAGACAAATAAATATTATATATAAATGGAGCAAAATGAGTTTGTGTCACATCCAATCATTACCAATTATGAAGCATCTCGCGATGGTATCATTAGAAATTGCAGATTGAAAAAACCAGTAGGTAATGTTACCAATGCTGGTTATCTTGCGTTTAAAACCAAAGGAAATAAAAATTATCTATCACATAGATTTGTGATCGAGTGTTATTTTGGACTGATCAAAGATGGGTATGTGGTGGATCACATCAACGGCAATAAACTTGACAACTCACTTGAAAATCTACGTATTATCACGCAAAGTGAAAACTGTAAGTTTGGAAACACTGGCGGCGCACGATTTGCAAGACCTGTTAAATCAGTGAATGCAGAATCTGGAGAAGAAATTATGTTCAAGTCAATTTATTCCGCTAGTAAATACTTTAACATAACGGGCTCTTCAGTGAAATGTGTCGCAGACGGGGTTACAAGATCTGCTTTTTCATTTAAATTTGGACAAACTTTTATATTCCGGTACTTGGTATCAGATGATCAAGCGAGACTGAGGCAAGCATAAAACTTTTCAGTATCTTTTACAAGCAATAGTACATGATATTATTTAGCTTGCAATCTGCATTCAGAAAATATTATAAGATCTTAAGACGGTTCTCCAGAAGTGGGTTAAGCAAAAGATACATAAACTATATTCGATGGCACAAAACATTCTTTACTTAATCAGATTTAATTATTTTTTTAAAGATTTTATTTTGTTCGATTTTTTATCAAATTTCTCGTTTTTTACGCTATTTTGTTGATTTTTTCAGGCATTTTAGTCGATTTTATCATTGTTTTTTGTTGAGTTTGCTCGTTTTCGTTGGGTGAAATCCCCAGGAAGGTTAACGGGAATTAACATTAGGTTTTAAATTTATCGATAAAAACTGGTTTTTTCCGGATTTTTATCGTAATTCGCTAGCAAAAAATCTACACAATACGAGCAAAAGAACTGGAAAAAACCAGTATTTGATCAACAAATTTAAAACCTAATGTTAATTCCCGTTAACCTTCCTGGGGTTTTGACCCAACGAAAACTAGCAAACTCAACGAAAAACTTTGCACAACAAGCACGGGTAATATTATATATATTTTGTACTTGATACCTACTGAAACATAATGGTTGGTTCTTTGATATAAGATATACTTGTCAATATCCATGTGTGTAGGTTGCATTATACTAAGCAGAGTATGTTAGTTTTCCCAAGGATTTTGTTTAGCTATTATCACAGTCAATGGTCCATCATTATCGCTGTCTTTTTCACTCGTATTTTCACTCGTATTTTCACAATGCTCTCTTAACTGTCTTATACGAAAGTTCATAATTTTTTTCTGTTCGTATTCATGAGATAATTCTAGCTTGATTTTGTCAATAGCGTTTGAGAGAGGTACAAACAACTTTACCTGATCATCAGTGACAGTTGCCAGTGACTTTAACATTACTTGCTGGATAACTTTCATGAATTTATAATCAGGGGATAGCGTAAATCTGTTCTCGTTCTTTCGTTGTTGTAATGAGTCAAAATCACATAGAATCTTTTCAGCATTAAGATTGTCAGATACATTGATACCGTTATGTTGTAATTTTTTAATCGCAGAAACAATGACATTGATATTTTCAAAATTCATTATATAATGAGTGTATATTTAATATAAAAATAAACAAAAATATACAGCGCGAGGTGATATTCGATCTACCATTCCATAGTTGTATCAGATAAACCTAATGAGGTTCTTTGTTTAGACATTTACCCCCAAGAGAACCCCTAAATATCCGAAACCGAAACTTTAGAGGCTCAGAGGGCTGTCTGTACGTGTTATTTGTTTACCCCCGAAAGAATTCCTAAATATCCGTAACCGAAACTCTAGAAACTCAGAGGGTTGTTTATACACGTGTAGGTCTTATTTTAGTGACCAACCAGATTCTGTTTATTGCCTTACAAGAATTCCTAAATATCCGAAACGAAACTCTAGAAACTCAAAGGCTGATTGGTCTTTGTGACCTGGAACCTAGGTTTATTTTTAGTTTTGCGATGTGTCTTTTGGAATGGCCCTTGTGTGGGGTACCCCTTTAGTGAAGTCACAAGGTCACGACCTCATATCACCCCCCACTGTATATTTTTGATGAGATGATATGATGATGATGATATGATATGATGAAATGCCGTCTTCACGCCAGCACACCAACCCATAATGATCAACCAATGGGTGATTCACAAAAGTGAATCCACCACGTGTTGACGTAGTGGATTGGTGTACTCTGAAGACGGGGGGGGGGGCTGGAGCCCCCAATAGATTATAAATCTTGGCCTAAAATCGCCTCCCGCAGACATATGTCTTTCACGAGTCTCGAACCATGACCCCCCGGATGAGAGTTTCAACACGCTATCAATTGAGCTATCGGACCTTGTTATAAATATATACTGAAAAAGTTAATATGTGTTTACCAATAACCTATTTCCTAAAAACTACAGTGTTCTTAACAAAAACCACAGTTTTCTGTGTAAAATGGGATTTTATATTTCTAGTTTCCAAAAAATATATATAATTCTGCATTAACACTGAGTCTATGCGTAAGCCGTTACCAAGAAGATTGATTTAGTCATAGCGTATTCTTAAAATAACTTTACGCAGTAATCGGCCACACAGATACACAGCCGTTATGGAATAATCAATAAGAGCTAATTATGCAGCCACAGCCTTCTAGACATAGATTTCGATTACCTGTGTGCACTATGAGAAATCTGTGCGCGGATTTTATGTAAACAAAGAATACAGTATTATTATTTTGTCAGTTACTGGTTACCACATAGGGAAAGTTGCCGATTAGCATTGAATGAGACCGCCGGTAAGGTTATATATATTTACAAGTATATGCTATGCTGTATTGTATACCAACCATTATGTATCATAGACAAGCACCATGCATCCGGATATTTTTTTTTGTTATGATTTCACATACAGATTTATATTTAGTTCTTCATTTCTTGTGTCCAAAATGCGATTGCTTTGGTCTGTAAGTTTAAAGTGTATTCTTGATAATAACGGATTATGAACTCGCAGGTACACGGGGTTAATTGGCTCTGATACAATTAACCACCCTGGTGGGGCTAAGGGACTGAAACTATATAATATGTACCCTTGCTGGGCCTGGTTGAACTTTGAAAGATCTACCTGATAGCTACCTTCAATAACATAGCATACCAGATTGACTGCAATTGTTGTTGTTATGTTTACAATGCCTGGCGATATATGACGTCCGGTACCAAAAGGGTTGTTATTATGTTTTAGTATAACCGGTGGTGGGGCTATTTTTCTCCATGATTCAATTACTCCCGGATAATAGTCTTCAATAAGATCACTTAATAATTTCTTCATTTCAGCGTTATTTAAATCTGGTACAACAAATGTTTGTAAATCTTTTTCTGTTATTTTATAATGATTAAGAAATAATTGCTTACGTTCTAGATCTGTGAAAAGACTACCTAATTCAGTAGTCACATTGTTTATAATACTTCGATTGACGATGTATAAATCGAATAAGATACCATTTAAGTGTTTTATTGTTTCGATTACTTGATTTTTTACACCATCGTCATAATGTTGAGATAATGAAATAAGTAAACTTCTTAAATCATTAAACGTTTTATCGTATTCAGGTTTAAGAGTATCTAAAAACCGTTTAATAAATTCTTCATCAACAATATATCGCCGCCCCCCTGGCGTAATGACAACAATAAATACTACTCTAGTTACCTTGGGAATTCTTTTACCGTCAAAATCGGTAAAGTAATATCTATCGTTGTTTGGATCAGATCCAAATCTTGTATGACTCCATGGATTTTTTCCTCGATATTCTGGATTTTTAATGAATTTCTCTTCACTCGTTTTAAATTCATTTTTAATTGGTTCTGAAACTCCATTATAAATAGGTGCGACTTCAGGCCATCCTAACACTGATCTGATCGAACTCTGATAAATATCTACGAGGTAATCAGGAGAATTTATTTCAATCACCGCTGATAGTGTTGGTTCGTAAACAGTAATCGCTATTTTAGATTCTTTCCCTGTGATAGATTTAATTCTGCGTTGGAACTCATCATTAATCTGGTCTATTTGATAACTACCCGTTGTAATTCCAACAACTTGCCAATCAGGACTTCCATCCGGTTTATTCTTATTCGCAAATACCAGTGAATTATTTGCTGGTTGTCCACCAAACGGTTTTGACCTGATATTTGGCCAACTATGATAAACGCGCAGTTGTGCTAGCGCTATTTCCTTTGCTGGAATTGCAGTTGGAAAATTAACGCTAAATTCAGGATTGGTTGAACTTAATGATATCATAGTAGTTTTTGACGGCGTTGTATTAGCTACGATCTGCTGTAATAACTCTAACGATGACATTATTTAAAATACTCCGTATTTAATAGAGCGGAAATTCAACCCTCCACTTTATCATTAGAATCCACTTTGAATGCCTCATGACAAGTTTCCATTATCGTTGCGAACTCCTCATCGGATATTTTACCATCGCTGAGGTACGCCGAAAGATACGATGATAGTTTAGAATAAGATGATGTTGCTGTGTGTAATTTCATTATGTACTCGTTTAGTTTATCATTTGTACACGTAGATATTTTCTTAGCGATAATACTGAAAATACCTGCGCATGTTGTTGCCGTGGAAACTATAATTTTACAACTGCAGGCGCTGTCATCGTTATTGTTGATAGTAATAATCCAGTTCCAGCAATAACAGCAGAAACCGAGTATACCATTATATCAATAACAACCATACGTCGCCGATATTTTTTTACCTTTATCGTGTAATCGTCGATGATATTTTTTAGTTTGGTTTGACACTCACATACTTGAGCGTATCTGTGACGTTGAACGTCGATAAATGACTCTTGATTCATTATATTTATCTAGATAACTAATTGAGGAGTTTCACATACAAATTCCAAGCACCACCAGTATAGTGCTCTGGTTAATTTTTTATCAGATGCCTCCAGCAGAAATGTTTCTTCCGCATCTTTATTTATTATGACGGATACAACTCAAGAAAAAGTATCGTTTGAATAACGCCATGGAAATGTAGTAAATATACTGAATTTTGCACTACTAAATACGGACAGTCTGTATACACCAGTGACTTCTGCGGTGTGTTTGAGATTATTATCTTGCAGTGTCCATACTCCTAATCCTGATGCTACTGTGTATACTACGTTGAAGATCTGCTTGTGAGGAATTTTAATAAGATTCGTTTTTTCAATGATATTAGGAATTCCACTAACAATATCGTTGATTTTCGTGTTAATGTCGGTAAGTTTTATGTCAACGACTGGTGGATTTCCAGAAAAGTCATTAATAGATCTGTTTATATTTCTACGGAAATTCAGAAACGTTTGCACGTGATTGGTAAAATCAGGTCTAAATGCAGCAATTCCATCATTGATTGTCGTTAACGAAGTCGTTATTGGAATTTCCTTATCGTCGACGTATTTCTTCGTTGCAGCGTCAAAATCTGTTTCTGGTGTTCTGAGATTATTAATACCATTATTATTCATGTCGAGAAATGCACGCATTATACCACCGCGCACTGACTCGTACTTGGATTCTTGATCATCGACGTATTTTTTTGTTTCTGCGTCTGTATCCGAGGTTGGGTTCATAAGATATGTAATTTTTCTTCCTGACATAATAATGTCACCGGTAAATACATCACCAGTTTTCTTAACATAGTCGTTAACCGATTTACCGGAATCCTGTATTTTACCTTGATCAGTGAAAGTAACGATATTATTAACAACCGCGTTGGGAATTCGTACAAGTACATCTAGTAGTTGTATGTTACTCGTTTTTAATCGTCCTTGTTTGTCCTGAAAAACGACGACTTCATTTTGATCCACACTTGTGATATTTAATAAATCATCGATTTCATTTCTGAGCTGATCAAGAGTTGCATATTTAGATAAATCGACCTTCTGATCTTTGCGAGTAGATCTTCCGTAAATATCTACCATTATATTTACTGATATCTGTTTAAGTGTTATGACGTAGTGTAGTGAACGCGTGCACGACTTTATGAGGTGGCGCTGCTGATTTTGATATAGCATCAAGCACAGCGAGGGTTTCACGACCGCATATTGGGGGATCAGTTAATTTTTGTGTTGGTAGCGTTGAATACCAGATTGGAATATCGCCGGTAACGTACTCTAAAAATTCTTTTGGTGGTGCTAATCCATACGAATCGAAATAAATAATTCCATGTGGATCAATTGCATACCCGACCCAGTGCGTGCCTGGGCCAGAGTTTTTATCGAGATTAATGATACCAGTTTCAATATTGTTTGGTTTTTTTGGCAATTGATCGCGCATAAAAACACCTCTGAAGTTTTTTATTTTTAGTTTCTTAGCAGCATTAAGTAAATCAAAATTGGACATGGGTGATATTAGTAAACTGTCCCGGGAAGTCTTAGACCCTTTCCGTACCACGAATAGGGGGTCCTTGGTAATCTTAGACCCTTTCCGTACCACGAATACGGGGTTCCTGGTAGTCTTAGACCTTTTCCCTTTTTTTTGATTCCTTGTCCGGTTGCTTTCTTTAATGCCATTCCAGCAGCAGTTCCAACAGCGCCTAATGCAGCTGCTTTTGCAACAGCTGGGGCTGCAGCTGCTATTAATGCTGGTATTGCTGCGAGAAGTGGAAATATACCACCCGATTTAGCAACGTCTTTGATGGCGCCCGCAGAAAGATTAAGTTCGACGCCTTTATTTGATTTTTTAGCTTCACTGAAGTTTTTGAACTGACGCTCGGTCAACGATAATTTATTTGCACCGGTCATCTGTTCTCGCTTTAGCGATATTTTTATTCCACAGTTATTTTTTGATGCTGATTGTAGCTTTTTAATCTGACCAGGAGTCAGACTCACACTAACGTGATGATATGACATTATAATTATTATGAACGATCTAATTACATGTTTTCTACTGGAGCATCAATAACTCTCATTCGTCCACCAACACCTTCGAGTAACATCGATTTATCGCTGAGTATAACTGCGATTGCTCTATAATTTGCAATAACTCCTCGATTCACACGAGCTCGAAAATGTATATCAACTACTGATTGTCTGGTTAAATCTAAATGTTCTAGTGAAAAGTAATAAATCGGATACAGCGCTGTAAAATCTAGCTGCGATATTTGTAAACCAGTATCGATATTTTGATCACGTCCCATGAATGTCATTAATCGATGATATGCACGTGCTACATGATTTTGATCGAAATTCAGTAGTATATCTTCGGATGGTTCTTGATGTCCATTTATCCTTAATGAAACCTCAGAAACACCAAGTTTATCAAATATCATTATACTTTGTGTCTGATTATTTACTCGTGCATTATTTTGAAGCGCAATAAATATATGTCGCGGTGCAGAAACACCTTGCTGAGAAGCTATTTGCCATGTGAATAGACCATTAATTGCACTTTGAGTAGAGTCTGTGGTCATCGTTAACCATGATAACGTTGATTTACCACCTTGACTCATAAAAGATAGTAACCGATCTTCTTCAGATATTGTTGGAGTCATCACTGGCATCCACAGCGAAAGTTTGGTCAGTATAACTTTACCATGAAGTGCCCTAGTTGCATTATCATCAGCTCCCTCAACGTGCCACATTGCATCATTATCATCGCCTTTTCGCACAAGTACAACTGTGTGTTTAGCTCCAAAAATAACTTTTCTAACATTTCTACAGAATCCAAAGATGTGTGACAGTGGAATTGCACATGAAAACATTGTATCTTTCAACATTGATTTACGTGATGCAAATCCTAAGTTGAAATCTGGATTAACACTTTGCAATAACGAAAATGGCGCAGCAGGACGGGTTATCATTCCAGCTGGTTGTGGATCGGATGCAGTATTCCGTGGTGTTTGTACTAAATTATAATGTCTATTGTCAGGAGAATTAATTGTATCCTTCGCAAACATCATTGATGGACCAGCTGATCTTGAGTAACCGTCGCTATATCTTGCAAGGCCAAGTATTGTTGTTGCAACGTCAACGTCTTTCTGGATTGATTCAATATTTTTTCCATCAATCATGTCAAATAACGCCATAATACCATTATTAACAAAACCAAAAGCAACATTATTATCGTATTCAGTATCATCCGCTTTATAAATTTTACCTTCTACTTCAATAAATGCTTCAGCGGGCAAGAAATACATACTTGTATCCTGAACCTGTAGTTCGATTCGTCCACGCTGATTTGGCAGTCGTGCGTCATAAGAATAATACTGATAATCGCGCACAGACTCATCTTTGAGAACTGGTGCATCCATGTCAAACGCGGGGTCAGATATGCGCTTGAACATCTTTATTATTATCGTCTTCGTCTAACACGAAGACCACTTAATGAAGTGAGACCACTTCCTGCTATTAGACTAGCGGTTATATTTTTTTCCTTTTCCGACATCGGGACATCAGCCAACTCCGCTAGTTTCTGATTAGCGGCTTGATTTATTATTTTACTTACACTTGCGGGCATCACTTCAGTGCTGGCCAATTTCACTGGTTGAGGTCGGGTCGCTTGTGGTCTGCGTATTAATCTTGATAGTCTATCTTTGATTCCTGAGAATGCTTTGCTAGCAATATTATCAACAGCGCTTATACCTTTTTCACGAATAAGATCAATAGCTTTCATTCCTAGTTGCTTTGCAATCGGTATTGCTTTTGGGGCTATTCTTCTAAACAGACCCTGAACAACATCACCTAATCCATCTCCGTAGGTCGTTTTGTATACCGGTAATCGAGAGTTTATTACCCTGACCATGGTAGGTCCATGTTGAGTACCATGCACGATCATTTTTTTATTAAATGACTTTATCACTAATTGTATCTAATCACTGTGGTAGTCATCGGCGATTTCATTAATGAGGGACCGATACACGTTAATATCCATGATACCGCCTGTAAATAATCGTTTGCAAATATCAGCTGCTTCATTAATGATTTCTGATGAATTATTACCAGCTCGTTTTCCTCCAATGAGGATTTCTAGTCGATCAACATCAGCAAGGACATTATTGGGACAAGTAATAAGACCACTCCCTAAACCACTTCCAGTTGCGCCAGGAGAGGTGTCTGACGGCCAATATTTTTCTTCTTCCTCACGTATTGCTCTGACTGGTTGTCGTGGTGATTGCAATCGTTCCATTGTTTCTCGTAGTTCTTGTTCTATTTGTTGTATTCGTTGTGATCGTTGTAGTGATGGTTGTTCTCGTTGTTGTGGTAGTGGTGGTAGTAATTGTGGTGATGGTAGTGGTGATGGTAGTGGTGATAGTAATTGTGATTGTGGAAATTGTTCTTCAAATTTTTTTGCTGGTTTCTGTAATTGTTTTCTTTCTTCTATATATCTATGTACAGACTCATCAAATCTGTTAAAACTTTCAATATCTTCATTAGTTCTGATTTCTGGAATACCAGTATAGATGCGAAATATATCTCTAATCCAATTGTCAGATTTCAGAGATTTAACGTGTTCTGGTTTTACATATTTTTGTCTTTCATAATATCCAAACGCGGCAATATCAAATAATTGATTTGGATCCTTGATAGCAGTAATACCTTCAGGCGTAAATTTATCTATTATCTTAGTTCTGGTTCTTGATGGTTGAGGAGGTTGAACGGGTGGTGGTTGAGGAGGTTGAACGGGTGGTGGTTGAGCTGCTTGAATACGAGCAATATCAGCAGGCAATGTTGCAAGAGCTCTTTGTGTTGCTTCGGTTGCTGTAACAATTTTCTTCGTTGGTTCGACAATCGGTTTAAATAATTGTTCTGTACCTTCTGTAAATTCCACCTGAGACTCCTGACGCGATTGTAGTTGTTGCTTAACAGAATCACGAACAGGTAGATATTTTTAATTGCCTCTAGTCGCTCTCGAGCTAATTTAGCTGAGTGTGGTTCTCCAATACTCATTATTGATAATATTTATACTTGCTGTTTAATTTATAGCAGCAGGAAGGGTGAACGACATACGCGTAGTGACCAGCACGTGAAAAAATCGGAAAAAATCTGGTCAATTAGAGAAGTTTTTACTGTTAAGGCAAAAACTTTTTTTTCAGCCTTCGTAGGAACCCTTAAATTTCAAAAATAAGGTCTCTACAAAGTTGTAGGGTTCACCCTTCCTGCTGCTTTCTACGTTAACGTATTGCGATTTGGTCCTCGTGTTACAGGATTAACAAGAATTGATTGTTGTTTAACAGTGATTCATCATCGGTACCCTTTTTTCTTGCTCACATGACTCATGCTTTGAGGATACGTGTTACACAACCAAAAACGAGATTGATACTGTCATTTATAGCTTTGTATAAATTGCTTACATCTTAGTCCGGGGGTGGGGATGTGTTGGAGGTCTCAAGTTTCTATATGATGATATTCTGGAACATCTCGCTCGTTTTGATTCATTTTTTTTTTATGCCTGGCAGTACGTGAACGGGTGTCGTTTAATTTAGCTGTTAGGACATGATTGGTATATTGTCTAAGAGGTCTAGATGTATAAGTTGCCTGGTGTTTATCCTGGCTAATATGTGATGTTGTTAAGGCCCGAGGGCAGACGAAAGAATTGCACACATGTACTCGGCACCTTGACATCGATTTCTTTGCATAGATATCAATATTATAGTGACAGCCACATTTGTCGAGTGCAGGTATCTACAAGTAGCATATGACTCATATAAACCTACATTATTAAGCTGTGTAGTACATTAGGTACATTGTTTGAATCCTGGCCATCCATGTACAAAAGTCTACGATGTTAGCTCCCTGGTATCTTGCTTGGTCCGCCTGTAAGATAAACAAATGTAACGCAAACGAAAAGGCAATAGTGCATGAGTAGTTATATTCTAGTGCATATCCAATCTATTTAGGAGCTCTTTACACGAGGAAAACCGCATGAAGTTCTAACTAAAATCAGCATTGTTCTGTATTATTCAAATCTAAATGCAATTTGAGATGCAAAAGTTGTGCACATTAATTTCCACAAAATTCACAAGAAAACGTAAAGTGAATAAGTTGCTAAATATACACTAGTTAAAGTTGCATACCATATATGTTGACATAAATACACCATTAGTTTAAAGTTTCTTGGTACAAAAGCACAATACAAATAAATAAAAGAAAAAAAGCCTAATCTCAGGTAACACGAGGGGTTATAGTTGAAATTCTAAATGTATTTATACATTATATTGTGACTGGAGACACATAAGCAATGTACGCATGATGGGGATACCATAAATGCATATAAGAATAATCGTTTTAAGCGCATGTGCTTTAATGATCCATCTTTACAAAGATTCAAAAATATACATCATTCCATTAAACCGGCCATTTTGTGGCAAATACCTATGTCAAACAAAGAGCTTAAACTGGTCAATGTTTTGGCCAGGTTTCTGGTAACTCCATGCAGCATGACACTTCATACTTGCCATCATTGCTGTACTACGCACACTGATGTTATTACTCACATGCTTATCTCGTGTTCAAAAACTCGAAGAAGAAGAGATCTAATTTGGTCGGATATTATCAACAATTTTGATATTGTACTTGATGCATATCTTCATAATATATCTGACGAAGAATTTGTTCAGCACTTACTAAGAAAGGAATTCCCATACACCTGTGGACTCAATGACCCCGAAGTCTACATAAATTTTATGACGTCAGCTGCTATATTTTCTGCAGGAAGCCTACATGAATTTTGTAACCAATACGAATGTGTCCTAGCTTCTAACGTTTTGGGGCTAACTAACTAAACAACGACAAATAACTGAATTAAGTGAAAATTCTCCCACTGTACAGCTTTGAGTACGTAGCTATATAACTGCTCATAGATTTTGTTGTAATATCTCTACTAGTTCTCAGAATTGATAATTATATTGTGTACCTCATATATTATGTTGATTCAGAGAATATAAGAATGACCCATTCTATTGGCATACAGAGAAATATAAGAATGACCCATTCTATTGGCATACAGAGAAATATAAGAATGATCCATTCTATTGGCATACAGAGAAATATAAGAATTATACATTCAATTGGTAGAAAACACTATCATAATTCCACATACAAAATGTATTCTTTTTATTGATGTATGAAGTATGTAATTTCTATTTGTGTTTGTATGATTATATATACGAGTTTGTGATTTATATACGTAATTGTTTAACATTGTTGCTACGGGTCAATACCTAGCGGACCGGAGTTAAGTAAAAATATTCATCGCTTCCTTATATAGTTATAACGTGCTCGCGTTGGAAGAACTATTTTTGTCTAGGTCGAAATAAAAATGGCAACGAACGCTGACTGCATCCAAAATTTTTACGTTTTCAACGGTTTACTTGAGATGAGTCCAGAACAGTTACAATTATATATTCAACTGTTCGAGGAAGAGACAAAGGTGCAGGCAAGAGATCTACAAATAAATCCAGATGACGTGGAAAACGTCATATAAAATCAGAAAAATCACAATACCATAAAGTGGGGACGCAGCGAGATGTAAAAAATGGTCAGCTATGGTTATGGAATGTGAACAGAGTTCATAGGATAATAGAAAACATCCACCCAACATAAGCACAGTTATTGGTCCAGCAATGGAAATGAATTTGTCCTATATAATTTATTATTGAAAAAAGCAAACAGGATTCTGCGTGAGGCCCAACAGCCCCTTTTACTGCGACTACCATTTAGAGATGGTTATTATTATTTAATTTTTTTTTATACCTAAAATGGTGGCAGATTATGATAGCTTATACATTGATTTTACACAAAATTGATGACTAATTATGACCAATTATGAACAGAGCTTATGATAGCTCATATATCAGATTTTAATTGCTTTTGAAAAGCTGCCTAATTGAACAGACAATATGGTATAAACGTTGGAATTTACTGCTTGGAAAAATTACGCCTACCACAATAGGCAGCTCTGAGCTGGCCAGAATTCTTTGTATCTATTAGAATACGTAGCCATAATAAAGCTTATCACACAACAAGCATACATAACTTTGATTTGCTTTTGGGGGAAGATTATTTAAGCCAGTCATCAGAAAGTGTATTGAGATCACCATGGGCGAGAAGGTAATAAGCAACGATCTGAATAAAAAAAATAGACATCAAATACTGTCCGGATGGCTATATTGTAGAAGGCAAGAAAAATAATTACTTTTCTAGACGTCCCTTTGTCAGAGATGTCAGCCAGCTTACTGATTTTTATTTGTCGCATATGTTATCCGGTCTAGAGGTTTCTGTCATAGATGCATACCTTCTGCTTGTGGACACAATTTATTTATTTATCCGGATAACTACCAAAAAATTCACAACAGAGTTTATGGGCAGATAAGAAAAGAATCCCATCACGTTTGGCATCATGGGATTCTTTCGAGATTAGGACGATTGTATCGAAATAGGCGACTGTACCAAAGAAAAGTAATCATCGTTTCCTTCGAAAGATCTGCATGAAGAATACGACTACTTTATTACAAGCGATGAAGATCAGCCTGATTGTATTTCTACTGCGATTAATGAAATCACATAGTTATTCTAAAGGAATTCTAGTTGCCGTCTGGCATCGTAAAATAAGGCTATGGAAATTAGTTAAAATTGAGGCAAATTTTACATTAATTAGAGACAAGCAAAAAATAATTATATAAGGCTTGACTTGGACTCAAGACAAAAAATGGCAGCATCTGATCGCGCATACAAAGCGAAAGTAACATTTTCCATAGGATCGAATATAGAAGACGTAAATTAAAAGTACCGGAAACCATTACTGATGTCTCCCGCAAAGAATTTTTGAACGAGCAAGAACGAGACGCGTCTTTAAACGCGATCGCGGAGAAAATGTTGTCGGGCACTGTGAGGAAGAGCAAGAACGGGGGGGGGGGGGCCTCTAGATTTCTACATCGTAATGGTTTCATGAATTGAGATTATACTACGCCTGATGGTAGGGAGTTCTTGCAGCTAGATGTTCCTCAGAAATTTAGGTCACACGTACTCAGGGTGGCGCATAAGTCGAGTACAGCAGGCCATTTCAGTATGAATAAAACAACGCTGAAGGTATTACGAGAATGTTGTTGTCCCAGCGTCAACAGTGCCGCAGCACGATTTTGTCGATCGTGCAAGGTTTGTCAGAAGACGGTCTCAAAGGAATTGGACTACATCATTGACATGGATGGTAGGTCAAATATGCAGAAACATTACCTAGAAAGACCTAGTCAAGCAATTGATAAAGGGGTCTTGAACGTAGTATGTATAGCGCTGAAAGAGGATAGGTCGTATGACGAATCGGAATTCGTCTCCAATACCGAAATGCCCCTTGAATACCCCATTGACGTAGGGAAAGAAGGTATAGACTAGATCAATGTATGCCCGGATTTATCCGAGGGTCAGCGTACGCAGATCTTGGAGGTTTTATCACAATACCCCGACGTGTTTACGGACAAACCAGGCCGTACTGGATTGATTCAACACGAGATTAAGTTGAATACCTCAGAGCCGATCAGGATTAAAGGATATCCAATACCCTTTAAAACGCGGGAGACAATCAACGAAGAAGTGGGGAAAATGTTACCCCAGGAAGTGATCGAACCTTCCACTTCCCCGTACTCGTACCCCGTTGTATTAATCAGAAAGAAAGACGGGACAAACTGTTTTTGCATTGACTTTCGACAACTGAACAAAATCATCGTGTTCGATGCAGAACCAATGCCAGACATAGAAAGCTAATTTTCAAAATTGGCAGGTCATGAATACATTTCCAAGTTAGACCTTTCCATTGGGATATTAGCAGGTACCAATCGCTGATAATGCTCGCGAGTTAACGGCATTCGCGACTCCCAAAGTTCTTTATCAATTTCAAGTCATTCCTTTCGGTTTAGTCAACGCTGGTGCGTCGTGCGTTCGTCTCATACGCAAACTGTTAAACGGTATGGAAAAATTTGACAGTTTTGTAGAAGATATCTTTGTTTATACCTGGGGTGTACACGTTAAGGTATTAACGGATCTGTTCGATAGACTTCACACTGCTAATCTTACAGCTAGGCCCAACCAATGTAGTATAGGATATTTTAACCTAGAATACTTGGGCCATCTTGTAAGTGGACTAGGCCAGTTGAAACCTCACGCAGACAAAATAGGAGCAATCAGAGGTGCACCTAGACCAGAAACCAAGAAACAAGTAAGATCTTTCCTAGGTTTGATTGGGTTTTACAGGAAATTTGTTCCCAATTTTGCGGCTATTGCCAGCCCATTAACAGACTTGACTAGGAAAAGGCAACTGAATAAAGTTTCCTGGGATGTGTGCCAGGAAAAATCGTTTAACGTTTTAAAACAGAAACTGATAAGTGCATCAATCTTAAAGTTGCCAGAACTGAACAAAACTTTTGTGTTGAGGACTGATGTGTCCTATACGGGACTTGGAGCTGTTTTGCTACAGGAGCAAGAGGGGAGTGAAATTGCTCATTGCTTATGCAAGTAGGAAATTGCTCTCTAGGGAGCAAAAGTACTCCGTGATTGAAAAGGAGTGCATAGCCTTAGTGTGGCGAATAGGAAAATTCCATACATATCTTTTCTGGAGGGAGTTTATCTTACAAACGGGTCATCAGCCGATCTTATACTTGAATAAAGCAAAGATAGCCAATGCAAGATTGATGCATTGGGCAATGTCTTTGCAACCGTATAGTTTCCGAATCGAGGCGATTCGAAGGTCGGAAAATGTGGGTGCTGATTTTTTTAAGTAGGGTGTAATTAGCAGATCATTTTTCGTCCAGTATTCAAAATTGAATGTTTTAATATTTGATTATGTCCACATTCCGTGATTTTTCTAAAAGTCTTACCACTTTTTTTAATGGGGGATGTATTATCACGGAATTGTATAAATCCCTTTATTTATTAAATACGTGTAGTCAGGTTTCGTTTTTTGTGTACAACGATACCCGGGGTGATTCACGTATATTGTACAATATTTCGAAACAGTGAGTTCGGTTCATCCTATGCCGCACGTGCGAAGTGTTTTCTATGGGAAAAACCGAATACTTCCAGCGCACAGACGATGTATGGCTGCATCGTCTGTGTATAAATGCCTCACCGTAAGACTAAAGCTTTACATTACGGAACGTCCAGTCAGTGAGCAGTCTACTTAAGGACTTGCGCATCTTTAGCTGCAGAGCTGATCAGAGTCGACGGGGTACCAGCTGTAGAGCTGACCATAGAAGTTGACAATAGCAGCAGTAACGCTGAACCATATCAGCCGTAGAGCTGAGTGAACAGTGTATTGCTGGTCGAGTAGCAGGTGATAGTGCGTTGCTGACCGATTGGTGGGCGCTGATTGCTTGATTGACCAAGGAATTGAATGGTGGTCGGTGACTACCTGGAATGCTGACTGCTTGATTGACCAGTGTGATTGGTAGCCAAGTATTCTGGTGACGGAGTGTATCTCCATGCATGTTTTAGCCGTGGGCTATTTTTGGGGTTTGTTATACCCAGTGTTTTGGGACTGAAAAGATATTTTGTATGATATATGTCCCTTTGTTTTCATCATTTTTCTATTTGATTGAAGTACCCCATTTTTCACTATTTGAGTGATACATTTTACTATGTGAGTAAAGTACCGGTACATCATTTTTTGTACTATTTGAGTAAAACACATCATTCTCTTCGTCGTGTGAAATTACTGTGAATCATTCATCTTTGTCCTTGTTCTATGTAAGGTCATTTATTTGTATTTATATTTGTTGTATTATTAGGTTCGTGCGGATTGTGTTAATTTGCCCAATATTTGGATCTTATACACGCACGTATTAATCATAATTCTTTTCTGATTCAAGTCATTAATCAATAAACATTGCATTTGTATCACAATTAAAAGTGTTCTGTTATAAATCCGAAATCCAACCCGGTTATTTTGTTACACTGCGACATAAGGATATAAAGTCCAAGCTTTTCTCATTGTACTCTTGTAGATTAGGAACATTACTATTGTAATTGAGACAGGGCTAATATTAAACCTTCTTTATGCATTGTCCAGATATAGTACATTTCTTTTAATGACTTGGCGTACCAGGCGGCTGTAATGAATGGTTAAACATATCGTAGTGTACTCAGAAGCATCTGGTGTGGCTGAGGTTTCTTTACTTCAGACTGTTGCTGCGACTCTTGTTTCGGCTGTGGTTGTGGAAATACTGCTTCAGGCCATAGCAGTAGCTCTTTTGTTTCAGGCCGCGGCTGTGGACTGTCTGCTTCAAGTAGTAGCAGCGTCTTTTTTTGTTCCCAGCTGTTACTGTAGAATGTCCGCTTCAGGTTGTAGAAGCGGCTCTTTTGTTTCGGGCTGTGGCTGTGGAATGTCTGCTTCAGGCTGTATCAGCTGCTTTTCTTCCTTAGTTTTCTGCTCTGCAAACAATGAATTCAGCAGGAGCAAAGTTATGTTTGACAGTAACAAATTTGTAAAATAGCTGCTGTAAATTCTGTATTCTAATACTTTTTAGAATTAAGCGTCAGCTTGCGGCGGATCTGTAAAGGAAACGTTTACTCATAGCTCAGTGAATTCTGTATATTTAATAGTGGTAGTAAAACGAAATAATATCAACATCAAGCATCGTGTTATCAGATAATAATAGGTCTCAACTAGTTTTTTTGAACTTCTTGATCACTTGGAAGTTTGTCTAATACATGACCACGCATTTAGTTTATTCGATATCTATGTGATATATAAATAATTTTATCTTCAAATGGTATCATATCGTACAAAAACTGTTTTTCTATCAGCACTAGCATTGAGTGAATTTATGAAGCCTCCTTTAGTAGGTAATGAGTAAATAAATTATGCTAGTGGTTTAGAAAGGATTTTTTTTTTATCTTTCTCAGAGTAAGTATCATTAAGTTGAGTCAAGGTCATACCTGTACTACGTGACAAGTATCATGTGTCAATTGTTAACAAACTTCTATTTTTTCCAGAAGAATGAACTTTTGACCAACATCCAGGAATCTGTTTTCGTCTTAATTAGTCGTATAACTTATGTTTTGATAGAGGTTTGTCAGTTGGGCTTAAAACACTTGACACGTTAAGTTGTATTATGTTATGACCAGTTTGGGTTAAATTTTATTTTCGTTAAATCGTTGAATTCAAGTGATTCTTTTTCCTGGAAATACAAAAGTGCTCTTATAAAATTCTTGGATAAAGACATTAATTGGAATTTATACTTAATTCAAAACCGGAATAACATTTTCTGTGATTCAACAAGAGACTGTTGACACAGCAGCACTTCGCTGATCACAACAGACGTCATCGCCTTCAATTTCGGATTTCATCGGGACTCGAACTCAGATTCATTCAGGACTTTTTATTACTAGGACTTCTACTTTTTAATTCTTGGATTATATTTGGATTTGATTCATAAAACCGTATGTTCTTTTTCTTAATATTTCACTTTGTATTCTAGAGAAATAAATTATTTGTTAAATTTTTCAAAGCTTGTTGTTTTCACTCTTTTCTGTTACTTATTTTAAGAGCAAGACTCGTAATAGAAAAGTTGAACTCCGCTTTTAGCCCATTGTTCTTAGGCTACTGCTCAGGCGCAATCTCAGGTTGCGGATCTGCAGGGTCAGGTTGTGTCATTTCATGGTTAGGTTGTAGAATTGCAGGCATAGGTTGTAGAATTTCAGGCTCAGGTTGTGCAACTGCAGGCTCAAGTTGTGGAATTGTAGGCTCAAGTTGTGGAATTTCATGCTCAGGTTGTGGAACTGTGGGCTAAGGTTGTCGAATTTCAGGCTCAGGTTTGGAATTTCAGGCTCAGGTTGTGGATTTGCAGGCTCAGGTTTGGAATTTCAGGCTTAGGTTGTGGAACTGCAGGCTAAGGTTGTAGAATTGCTAGCTCGGTTTGTAGAATTGCTGGCTCAGGTTGCGAAATTTCTGCTTCCTTTCGTCTATGGAATGTGTTCGTCAGGTTGTGGAGGTTTAGGTTCATGATCATCATCATCTTTATCAGGCAATTCCATTATCTACGGAATTGTTTCTATATCAACATAATGTAAGCCATGTTATCTGTAAAGGTGTCTTCCGCTGACTCTTTCCAACTCTTTTGCGTCTGGCCTGCAGTCGTAGTCATCATAATGATAATATTCTTCCTTTGCTCTCATTTTAAGAGTTTTGGTAATGTCAATTGATTCGATTGATTTATTATTTAGCTCGCTTATTATACGTCTTAACGATATTTCAAGCTTTTTAGCGAAGATAGCTGACTCCTTATCATTGCAGAACCTTTGTGTATCTTATCATAATTATCAAGTTCATCTTGCAGCTGATTTGCTCTCATGCCTGCTAATGAAACAACAGCATTGTTCATATTAGCGTCTACCTTAGATACAAAATGATTCAGGGTAAATAGTTTCTCGCTGCGCCAATGCTATCATAATGTGCTTTGGCAAGTAAGCTGTCAAATTCCGTTTGATCATGCGATTCCTCAAATAATAACTTATTAACTTCGCGCTTAATCGTCAAAAAATGGTTGGAAAATAATCGAATGATGATGGAACGAGGTCATGTTGACGAAAGTCTATTAATCGAGACTAATTATTTTACATTTAGGAAAAGTATGACGCTCTAGGGCGGCGGATACAGATTGGACTTTATAATAAATTACACCCTAAGAAACTTGATAGGATTCAGCTAATAAGTTTTGCAACAAGACGGAGTTCACAATGGCGAATATCCTGTCAACATCAGTGACGTGAGCAGTTTGCTGATAAATGTTTTGCAGCCGAAGGTTATATTAGACACGCCAGATGGCTATAGCTATGTTATTTATAGTTTCAGTTATTTATATTTTCAGTCCTAATGCGCCGCCAGGAATGTTGATGTCAATAAAATATTCACTGCTGATTTATTATCCTATATATGATATATGCAGCATACCAGAAATCGTGGTGCCAATTACAGCCTAGTCCGGAGAAAATACCAATCGTTGTATTTGCACCTGCATGTGCAAGCCACAACTATGTCACTGGATAGGAAGCTAATTCAAATTAAGCGTAAAACGACAATAGCAAAATTGTTATCAACGCCTTTCTCTAAGCTATTTGGTTTCTTGCCAGGTATGGCAAGGAAAACTGCTCATACTTTCTCCAGCAGGAAAAAAATTGTCGTGAAAAATTATTCTCCAACTCCAGTGCAAATCAAGGAAAGAAATTGCGCATGAAAAAGAAGTCGAGTGAGTGATTACTACAGCAAAAATGATGTCAAAGCAGGGCCAAGAAATTATGTACGAGCTCGATGTAAATTTGGCGCCCCTATCATTACCAAACTTGTCAAATGGTTTGATGCGATATGGTCCCAGATAAATATATCGCTTGTGCGGCATAATCATGACGAATGCCGCGTAGTAAACATGGAATATTATTTTTGGATGACGCTGAAACACACAGGGTCGCCATTATCAACAAAGCAGATGGTAGCGATACATAATATTTTGTCTCGTTTGGTCTGCCTCCATGTGATGCCATCAGTAAATATATTTCAGGCGACAAACAAACTTGTATTTAACTCATCATAAATTCAGTATATTAATAGCTTAGCCCATGGCCACTATTGTATTTTTTTTATCAGATCGCCCTTGCAATAAAAATCTACCTTGGACAAATTACTCAGCCTTAGGGCGATGCCAAGTTGGCTAATGGCAAGTTATTCTTGAGTAAGCTTAATGATGCATAATCATAGGGCAGTATGTTTTGTGCAAAATTCAAATATAATCGCGTCTTCGTGGTGTTTATTGCGCAAGATGAACACAGAGAGCAATGAGGAAACTTTATCCCAAACTCTAAACAAAAATTTTGTGGTGACATCAGTACGTACTGACTGTGGAAAAAGAAAATGTGGGTTTGTGAAGGCAGGCGATAGATGCCGCGTGTTGTATTTTGCTGATATATATATATATATATATATATATACTATATATATATATATATATATATATATATATATATATATATATATAACTATATATATATATATATATATATATATATATATATATATATATATATATATATATATATATATATATATATATATATATATTCCCAACTGTGATAACAGTAATTATATTTAAGACAATAAATGGCCTCCGTACAATGTGCAAAACGACGTATAGTTTATGTGGTGCCTTTGATCTTTATAAACTAATTGGAAACTTTCTTAAGCCAAAAGGCGGATGGACTCCGTCCGGACACAACTACACCGATCCCTATAACACTTTAGACATTGTTATAGAATTATGCATTATGAGCTAGCCGCAATAAAGCCAACTGGCAAAACGTTTGTCAGATGCTCCAATGGATTCAAATATAAACTTGGCGTAACAACAGTCATGTCCAGAGGAACACAAGCCAGAACACCAAAAGCCAGCAAACCATAATTCAGAAAACCAAAAGCAAGCTAACCAAAAGCAGGCACAAAATAGTGTCCAAATAAAAATAGATGACTCACTTGCAGAAAATTACATAAGCCAGGAAGACGCCGTTTTCCAAGACGCAGAATCAATTCTAGTTGCGTTGTTGACACCTGATCATCAGGTATCAAAGACGTCAAAGACTATTCCAGAGAGAACAGAGGCGTAACATATCTGTTAAATATTGTTGATGTTTTTTGTAAGAACAGGTGGAGTTTACCACTGAAACTTAAAATGGAGCCGCATTTGCACCTTTTTGTGATGCAGACCAGCAAAACTTTGAGTGGACTATGGCGGCGAATTTTATAATAATACATTTGAGAACTGGCTCGAGGAAACAGAATTCATTGGTACTCGACGTCCAACAAAGGCAAGACAGTTGTCGTTGAAAGATTTAGCAGGACGTTGAAGAATGATATTTGGAAACATTACACACACACACACAAAAAAAAAAATGAATAAATATCTGGACGAACTGCAATCGCTAAGGGATAAATATAATGATACAAATCACACGAGTGTTAGAATGACGCCAGAGGAAGCTGACGATAAAGAGAAATAAGACAACGTGTTAAATAAATTATATTTCGCACATAAAGTTTAATATGGACAACCGAGTATTTGGGCCTTAAAGAATTAAGAAAGATCGAGAAAGGTCAAAGGTAAAACTGGACCAGATGAGTGTTGGTTAAGTCAGAAATATTTTTTTCAAAAAGTCCTAATTTGTACAGAATTGCAGACCTTGGTGGCGAGCTGCCTCATGATCATTTTATTAACAAGAATTATACGCAACATCTCTCTGACAAGCAGGGTATATCATAGGCAAACAAGCATATATCCACTCAGCAATTATCATATCTCCTTGATACATGGCAGGTATTGAGAACGAATTTTGTTGTATTCTTCTGATGTTGTTTTGCTTGCAACTGGTATAATGCTTTATTTATCAATATGAGTTCATATTATCATGGGAAAAAGTTAAAGCAACCAGCCTTTCCGAATCGGACTATAACTACGCTGGCAACATCTCGAACAAATCTGGCACAAAAATCTTGCCGAATATCAAGACTTGTGTCTGAGGATGTGCTGCTGCTGGCTGACGTATTCTTTATCTCGGGCATGTCGTATTAGAACTTGGATCTTGCTGGATATTATTCCTACCTTGGATAATCATGAGATGCCGCGCTCAAAATGACAAAATTGAAGGGGGAAATTGTTACTGATGTATAAATTCATCGAGAAAGGAATACGAGGAGATCACAACAAAATATTATGAAATTAATGATAGATATCATCTGGGATGTGAATAAGCACAGGAAAAGTAATTTACCACGTAATGTTAAACAAATATTTTGCATGGCTGAGTTATGTCTCAGAAGGCGCCCGAATATTTCACAGAGAAATTACTGCATAACGATGATCACGCATGATACGTTCTCGAGGTCGATTGGAACTATTCAGAGAGAGTTGCATGCTCCACATAACGATTATCCTTTCTCGCCAAAGAGCGTAACTGTGGACGATGGCATGCTGAGTAAGTATTCCATGGCGCTAAAGAAATAACTTGGCATTGTAAAGTTTAATGCTCCAAACACTAATCCCAAATCCGAGCCAGCCATTGACTTAGGTATGGGGCTGAATAGAATTCATTATTAAATTTAGACAAGAAACATGGCAGAAACCTTACATTGATTTTAATACAACATAGACAAATGAAAATGAGCTAGATTTCTTCCAGCTTTTGAACAATTATGTATTTGGTAAGAGAGTAGTAAAGATAGTTGAGGTTTTAAAACCAAAGAGGGTTTTAGGTCAGAAACCCTCACCCCCCTCCAAAATAAATATATTCTGACATTTTTTCATCACCTCAGAGACCCCCTCTCCCTCAAAAAACCACCCTCCTCCAAATTTTTATCTCAGAAAATGATGAAATTTTGAAACCCAAAGAGGATTCTAGACCTGTAGATTCTTTTATATTAAACAATAAAATATTAATAAAAGATGTCCTTTTGTCAATCAAAGAGACATGTTGGATTTGATCTGACAAACAAATTTTGTAAGAGATTTAATTCGATTAGGGCAGCCTCAAGCTATACTGGCATAACAACTAAAATGATAAGCAATTGTATCAAAAAGTTTGGTTATCATATATCACCAAAATATGGATCAGCATGGTTATTCGCGACTCAAAATGACGAGCGAATAAAGGTTGGGCAGATGATCCAATGACATTTATTGACAATATAGTTGATGCTTTATTTGATAACGATATTTCTAAAGCTATAAATATTTGTTTAAAACAAAAAAAAATATTGGTCCTCAGAGAGGACTGTTTTTGTAGCGTATTTACAGCAAGCATATTTACAGCAATTATATACATAATCTTAATTACAGTAGCGTATTTACACGCTGGTAGTGTATTAACAGCAAGCATATTTACAGGAATTATATACAAGTTTTTTTTTTTTTTTTTTGTAGACGGCACAGTTACATCTAATATTAATTAAGGACGGCACAGAACACAGAATCTTAATTACAGTAGCGTATTTACAGCAATTATATTTGCATAACGTATTTACAGTAACGTATTTACATATATTTACAGTAACGTATTTACAGTAACGTATTTGCATATATTTACAGTAACGCATTTACATATATTTACATATTTACATATATTTACAGTAACGTATTTACAGGGACGGCACATACAAACGGGGGCCTTATCTACGTCCAAAAAATTTTGTATACTCTCCCACCATGTCAACACCTGGGGAGTGCAAAAGTGCACCCACCACGTGTTGACATGGTGGGAGAGTGTATTTTTTTTTTGTTGGATATCGAGGTTTTCTCCGGACCCCCACCTTTTAAAAATGGCGTCCAGAGCCTACCCGTCGATTTTGTCCGTGACGGGAACCGAACTCAGGGCGTCAGTATGAAAATCTAGCATTCTAACACTGAGCTATAAATTCAGTTATGAGTACATGTTAAAAAAAATTATAATGTAGTTACCAAACAGCATTACATTTTCTGATTCTGAAAACATGAAATTTTGTATTACATTTTCTGATTCTGAAAGCGTTATTATAAATAAATCGAGAAAATACATGATTTTTGATTAAAAGATGTTTTCTATATATATCTGTTTGTACAGAGAAACGAAATCCTAATGTTGGCTGAATACAGAGGCTGTATATAGATCAACCGTTGCCAAGGATACTAATCAATAATGTCAACGAGTGGGTTGAATGAATACACAGCCGCTAACAGACTCTGCAGAGAAATAATCAACATTCTGTATGAATGGGTTTTTACGTAATGGTTTATATAAGGCTATTTACTAACATTTATGCAAGAGGAATTGTTGTCATTTCTGCAAATAGAGAACTGCCACCAGGATTTAGGTCTTAAAATTACTATCAGATTTACAGCTGTATACATTTATTAGCCCCCCCCCCAAAAAAAAATACAAAGCAAATGTGTTACAGTATATGCTATGTTCGATAACTACAAAAGATTTTAAACTTAGCTGGAACAGTATTATCTCCCTTCTAAAAACAGATAGGGCATACAGAGTTATATTTCTTGACCAATGAACAATGTTTCAGCATTCGCTATTAAGTATGATTTATTGTCATAATAATACAAATAAAATTTAATTTTACCGGTTACTTTTCGACGACATTCAAATAGTTCTTTCATTGCTATCTTACTGAGAAGATACTCACTACCTTTTACAAAAAAATCGACCGGTCTAAGTCTATATTAATTTTTGTATACTGTTGCTGGCTGATCGGATCATGAAAATTGTCATATTTTAGTGCAAGCTCGTCTCGCAAACTTTCGAGATAATTAAAATATTTGCTATCGTCTGATCTGATAAGGGAGAGTTTGATTCTGTCAAATTTACTAAAACAAATACCTGAAATTTCATTGTTAAATTCAAATGATAATTGCTGGTTATTAACCATTATTTCTTTTATTTTGCTATTAACTCCATCCACTAATGTTAAATTTTCGAACATTATTTCTGATGTTTAGACAAAATTATTTGCATAATGTCCAAGTGCTAGTGTATTAATTCCGTCTCTGCAATACCTTTTATCATCAAAATTACCTAGTCCCCATTTTATAATTGTATCCGTTTCAAGTTTGTGAAGATTTGTTCTGATAACATTTGCTTTGATAAAATTGACATTATTATTTAGCGCTACTTTAAAATCGTTAAAATTCATCATCTTTTTCACATATCCTCGAGGAATACCTTTTGCTTTTTTGTAAGTTTATTGTTATCTAATATGACAGCATACATTTTACTCTTTAGTCCGACAAATTCCCTAACCGGCATAAACATAAATTCATCTTTCATTTTTCCAATAACTTTCTTATTCGAATTATCTTGAAATCCACTACATGCTGGATAATCTGATAAGTCAAATAAATTTTTATTATTGTAAATATCCTGATAGACATCTTCACATTTTATATTATGAACTAGCGAGTCTGTATCAGAAAATAGCAACTCTGAATCTGGCCACTGCTTTTAGTAAAATTATAGTAAAAATCGTACATCAGCCACTTTGATATATCAAGTACAGCTGCACCAACATAAATCGGTTTGCTTAACTTTAAATTTGTCTTTCGTCGTTGTATTGCAACAAGATTTTCATTAAATATTTTCATACTAACAAAACCATCACCATTAACTAATTTATTTCTGCGATTTATATTATTAATAATTTCTATCGAAACTCGCTTTCGAATATTTTCCATCGTCTTACCGAACACCGAGTTGTTCATTAACTTGAAAAAGTTTTTCTCAAATTCGGTTTTAGCCAGAGCACGACGTTTGGTATTTAAGTCAATAAAATCTGCCATCCACCTCGACTGATTAAACTTTAGCACGCGATGGACTTTTCTCAGAATTAGTCCAGCATCTACTGCTTGTTTTAAATTTTTGTAATGCATAACGTAATTTCTTTTATTTAACAAATTTGGAACTAACTTATTAACAATCGAATTTTTTATTGTTGTCGTTGCTCGTTGTTCAGGCGATAATAAACTATAATCAAGCATCATTGACTCTGCACAAAACGGGTAGTCGTTATGTAGATCATGTAACGAACTAGGATAATCTAGATCAACTTCAACAAAGTATGAAATATCGGAAAAATCACTATTAATTTTTCTAGGTAAATCTTTTTCAGTTTCTCTAAGAAATTGATTTGGAGTTATCCAATGAAATCCACCACAAGTCACTGGCTCTGACATCGCATATCCATACAAATTCATACAATCTAGATAAATAATATGATTAGATGGGAGATTTGTATCATAATTTTTTAGATATTTATTATTAGCTACTGCATATTTTTTTGTTATAACACTAATTCCGCCTCTGATACCTTTTTCAATAAAAGTAAACATAACGACATCTGTTAAGAGATCCAATTCTATCTTACTTGTTTTTAGTAGAGCGTCCCAAGACAATCCTGGAGCAGAATAATACCAACAAGGATCTAGTCCATAATTGTTGTAGCTTACTCGACGAAAACTCTCAAAAACATTTGCTAGTAAGAATACATCTGTTTATAAATATAGATCGTGATAATCAACAAATGTTTTACAACTAAATTTATTCCAAATATCTTGTGCATATTTATATTCGTCATCTGTGATATTTTCATTTTTGAGTTGCGAGTAAAATTTACCTTTATCAGGAAGAGAAGTTTAATTAAATCTGCTCCAGTCGTCGAGATACTCGTACGGAAAGATACCTTGTTTTTGTAAAATTGATATAGTTTTCACCAAAGCAACTTTTTAGGTTAGCGAAATTGCTACCGGCGCTTGTAGCGCTGTTTACAAGCTCATCTAATGATGCTGCCATAAATTGCAGGCTATCAATAAAACGTAATTTACCGAGCGTCACCGACATATACTTTTCAAAATTGTTTGGAATACATTTTATTGTATTATTTAATTTTAGTTTAGCTTTAATGATATGACTGTCATAGCCACGAAAGTTATGTAAAACTACAGGAATAAAATCTGGAGCATGAAATTTTAAATTGCAACTGTTATGAGCTGCTCCACGATATTGGCCGGTCAAATGACAAAGATCTCGCACCTTATCACAGACTCCGTTGGAGTCTACCAGCAACTTTTCACAAATATGACAATTAACTGCCTCATCAAAATCAAGTTGTTGTTTAGACGTTATTTTCATTGGAGCTGTTTTAAATAATCTGTTAGAAATTTTATTAACTTCGTCTATTAAATTTTTCAATAACCATACAGCTGGACTTTCACCATTTTTAGATCTATATAACTTTATCGGAGTTGAAAATTTATCGTTAGCGCAACAAACTACTTTATAAGCTACTCCGCAAGGAATATGCTGTTGTATTTTTCTAGTACTGGATTTATTCGGATTATTTTCTGCTCCAACCACAGGAACGAGTAGACACTCGAAATCAACATAAATAACAAAAGGAATATTTAGTTTATGATCATAATTTTTAAATTTTAATATTTTTTCTTTTTCGCCAGGCATAGTTATTTTTTTTAGCGTTGACACAGTATTTGAGATGCTCTTGCAGTATTCCATCGCCAGAAAAACCCTGTAGACATCTATAACAGAAATATTTTTTATTTTTTTTTTACTCTACTGTCTGCCAACTAGGCCGTTCAAGTTTTTTATCCAACAATAATGTCCCTGATAAAATAATAAATTTATTGTATTTTGTGTAGCATTTTCTGAGATATATCTCGGGTAAACGTTTTCTCGTTCATCTAGTCCGAAAACATTTACTGAGATACTGTTTTGTTTTTCAAACTTTGGTATATGATTTTCTGCTACTGGAAAAGTTATTCCTAAAAAATTTAGTTCGTCTTTGTATGGCAAATACTTTTAAATTCTGCCGGGGTGATCACACTGAGAATGTTTTGCAGATAAAATTGACCATTGAAAACATTTGTCATCATTGTTTTTAACATTTATACAGCATTTTTTGTTTTTAATTTTTTGAGGGAGATCGACGTACAAACTACCGCGAAGCATGTTATATTTTGCTGTGTGAAATAAAACTTCTTTTATCATTTCAAATTTCCAACCCGATCCTGATGCAGTAAATTCTTCTAATTTTTTGTTTATTTCTTGATGGATTTCATCGGCGACTGTGGCAATGTTTGTTCCAGTTAATATTTTTCTTGATTTAGCTGTTAGATATGGTTCCGAAATTTCGCTGTCAAGACTGTTTGTTTCAAAATTTGCATCAAGTACGTCCTCAACTGCATGCAACTTTGATAAAATCGTATGATATTGTACTATAAGTTTGATACTTTTATGAGCCGCAAGTTCTTTTGATATAACAGGTTGCAAAAGACGAAATAAACTTGTGGAGTTAAAATTCGCTAAAATATTTTGATCATCAAGTTTGTAACTATTATCGTAACCGGAAAATGCTGTAGCAATTTTTTTCAGATTTGATAATGCTCTTTTTAGTAATATCTCGCAATTTTAACATTATATATAATAGTAATATTTTATATTTAATTGAATTTTTTTAAATTAGAGATATGAAATCCTTCTAGCATAATGACAGAAATTTTGAGATATCTGAGATTGACGGCGGAAGAGCAAGAATTTTATCATGTGCATCAGAAGTATAACTTATATGCTGCAAATGCATTGGGTTCTGTTATTAACATAGAATCTAAAAAATCTGTTAGCATACCAACGCCAGCTGGTATGTTAATTTCAGTAAATGGCGATAATACAGAAAGAATTAAAATGTTTAGAAAAGATTTTATTTATACTTTGTTTTGCGACGATATTCCAGAGGGAAATAGAGTATATAGAGTAAAGGACACAGTTGCTGATGATAATATTGAAAATTTAGCATTACAAAGTGAATTTCAGTGTCATTCAGTATTTGATTTATATGAAGCTAATGATAAGGGAATTATTAGACATATAAGAACAAAAAAAGTTGTTGGAATTTGCAGAACAGTGGATATCTTGGTGTGATGGTACGTGGAACAAAAACTAATTTTGTTTATTATCAATCTCATCGTTTTGTGCTTGAAATTTTTAATGACGCTATTCCAGCTCGTTTAGTTATAGATCACATTAACAAAATTAAAACAGAAAATCGCATTGAAAATTTGGATTTAGTGACGCCAAAAGAGGATGGCTCTGATGGTTCTAATTTTAAAAATCCTAAAAGATCAATTATTTCACTAAATATAGAAACGGGAGAAGAAATGAGATTTAAATCAATTTATTCTTCAGCAAAACACTTTAAAATTAATCCAGCTAGAATAAAGGAAATAGCTGATGGTAAAAGAAAATCAGCAACGTCAATGTTGACATTTGATTCAATTTTAAATACGATAACTAATGATATTTTCTAGATCATTTCGAGTAAGACAATTATTACTAAATTCCATACTATCATCTCGATTAAATCGTAATGTCATCATTTTATTTGTATCAAGTTTTATTTTTTCTGCTACTGTTAATAAAAATCTGTCAGATTCACCTAATGTTATCTTAACATCAGCAAAATAAAAATTATGTCCCAACAAACAATTTCGAATTGCCTCAGCTAATTCTTTGTGATTTAATATATTAACTCTTTGATGATATTTTATTTCTCTAAACATCTTTATTATTTATTAATTAGACAAAATATTATTATAATAATGAACTTGATTGAAAGACTAGCTGAACTACATTCGGGAGATTTTGTTTCAAATTTTACTTTAGAAAATTCTATTTGTGATAGATTTTTTAATTATACTGAAAATGATATTTTGCATAACGATGACGACGAAGATGAAGATGATGTTGTTAGTAAAAAAATGTAAGCAGACCAACAACTTGGCGATATGATGTTAAATACCATGTTGCTAAAAAAATAGTAAAATTTAATTTTACTATCACAGAGCATCAAATATTTTGGCAACTTATAAAACCTTTTTTAAACGTAAAAATAACTGGACAACAAAGAAATATAAAATACGATCCTATTTTTGTTAAAATATTTAATTTAATGCCAGTCGATGGTGCAAGAAAATTACATTCAATTTCTTTATGTAAACCAGTAAAATGTAAATCCGTACTAATAAAATACGAAGAAATTTATAATAATGTTATTCAATCGATATCGAATTATTGGGTACCCAGCTATTAAATTTATCGTTATACCCACGCCATTTGACTTAACTTTTGTTGCCTCGCTTTTTAATAACTTTATCAATAACAAATATATCTTGTTCTGTTTTCTGAAGTTCTTGCTCGTAAAAACTGCCAGTTATAGGTCTACCTAATAAATCTTTCAACGAGTATGTAACTGGTATTGTTAAAAGTACTTTATCAACAACAAATACTTCTTCGCTCCAGTTATGAGTATATCCTTTCTCAAATGTTTTTTTTTCGTCAGAGAAATTCTAACTTTATCACCAACTTTAAATTTATGTCTCCGGTACATATTTTCGTTTGCTAATATTGGATTTGCAATCGCATCGTTTGGCGACATTTTTCTTTTGCCTAGCAAAAGGGATCTGTGTTTCGTGTTATTATACTCGTCAACAATTTTCTTTAAATTGTCAATATATTTACTCGTATTTTTAGCTGTTAAATATTTATGGATTTTTTCGTTGAGCGTGCGATTAAATCTTTCAACGATGACGCTTTTTCCCTCATTTCCTGTGACATATTTTTTAATGTTATTTTGCTCTAAAAACTGTTCAAATTTTTTATTAAAAAATTCTGCTCCATGATCAGTCCAGATCCTATTTGGTTTTCTTTCCGTGTTAACAATAATTTGTTTTAATGCATCAGTCATCGATGTCCCTGTTTTATCCCAAACGGGTATACTAAACGCGTATTTGATAAAAACATCTACAACATTAAAAAGATATATCTTTGCAGCGCCATCGGCGCCAACGTTAAACTGAGCAAGATTTGAGACATCAACTAAATCTATCGCGCAGATATCATCAATGGCATTTGCGACAACTTTACGTCGCGGAAACTTTTTTTTTAGGTTTGTGTAGTTCAGACGCTAGCGTAGAGGCAAGATCATCATATAATTCTTTTTTACCGAGACCTAATTTATATTTTGCTCCAATAAAATCCCGAAGCAGCCTTCGGTCAACACGTTCTCGCATATTTACAGGTTTCATATCACGAAGTTCGTCTAACATTACTTTATCGCAGCTGTGTTTATTTTGTTCGTTGTCTGGACGTTCAATGTCTCTGTAGCAGATATCATGGCACATTGTTATTGCATCAACTTGATTGTAAGGCTCTTGTCCTGGCAGCGGATTATCGTTTTGGTCAAGTTGTTTATCAAGAGGATTATAAGGTCCAGTGTATTTATGGCCTGGCAATGTCCAACCGCCTTTTGGTTTTGGCAATTTTCCAATTAATTTATGTATATCTATACCTGTTCCAATTATTTCTCTGTTGTTGCATTTCTGACAATATGTAACAATTTTATTTTGCTCCAGACATAAATCTGTATCACAATCGCACTCGCACGTCATTATTTATTAATTATCTACTAAAATAATCTCTGGACAACCCGCTCCTAACAACTTTGTTGTTGGCAGTGGTACTGTTGGTAAAAACATACTGTTTCTTTTTCCACAGATTGCACAAACACTTTTTAACATCATTCTATTATTTTTTGTTTTTTTCTGTTTTTTCATCTTTGTTTTCTGTTTTAGTTTTACACTTAAGACAATATGTTGACATTATATATCAGTGAGTTTAGATAAAATTAATTGCAATCTCATCATTAGCGTGAGAAGGCTGTTTGTCAAATTGCAAAATAAACTTTAAAAAATCTGGATTTATGGTCATCTGTTTAATGAACATTACGCAATAGTATCCACAAGCAGAAGTTCCAACTGGTTGAATTTGATTAGACGAATAATTTATTATTTTCGCACGAGACTTTGTCTCTTGAATTCTACTCATATATTTTTTAATTGCGTCACTTGGTGGAATTCCGAACGAGTCAAAATAATTGTTATCGCAAACAGCTACCCAATGTATGCCAGATCCGTCATTAAAATCTTGTATATTTATAACGCACGAACCTGGCGTTTCTAGCGTTATAATTTCATCTTTAGAATAAGCTCCACTGAAAGTTTTAACTTTTTTTAGTTTGTCAAGTATATCAAAATTACTTAACGCGGTCGACTTCATCTCTTTATTCCTGGTAACATTAGTCCTCGTCCTAACAGACCTGGCAATAGACTTCCCGCCAATCCTGCTAGTAATGGAGCTATTGGAATAAATCCATCTTTTCGCCTCGGTCGTGTCTTTTTTTTTCATCGTTGTCTTTCGTTTTGTTGTTTTTCGTTTTGGCATTTTATATTTATCTTTAGACAAAAATTTTCTTTATTCCATGACCCTCAACTGCTTTTTTCGTTGCGCCAGATACTGCTCCAGCCGCTGCTGCTAATCCTAATGTACTTAACACCGGCAAAAGTTTTGATATTAATGTTCTGGCTATTACAGATAGTGCCGGACCGAAGAAACCACCTTGTTTTAGCATTGCTGTTATTTGTGCAGCACTTAAATTTAAAACAAAAGGTTGTTTTTGCGACCGTATTTATTTATTTGTGTTTTGGTTAACATTAATTTTGTTAAAGTACCCAAAACACCTGTGTTAGGGTTGACCTTTAATGAAACCTGCCTCTTCGTTGCATCAGCAGCTGCTAATTTTTTAACTTAACCATCAGTCAAATATATTTCTTTTACAATATAATTTGTCATCTTATTATTAAAGTTACAGATTAAACTTGTACCGACATTTTACCTCCAACAAAATCAATCGTAATAGTTCTGTCGTTGATCACTAACGCGTACACGTACAACTGCGCCACTGGAACTGCTCCTAATGTCCAAGTAATTTCAATATCAGCAGTTGAAATTACATCTCTTTCATTTTGTTTACTAACATCAAAATAAAATATCGGATAAAGTGTACGAAATTCTTCTACTGATATCTGAGATCCATCTCCAACATCTTGATATTTTTGCAATGCGTAGAGTAATATTTTTATTAGCGTCATCTGCAAAATTACATTCTATCGCTCGCTCTGGATATTGCTTTGAATTTATTCTAGCATATATTCGTCTAACATCAACATTATCAAATATTGCATTATTTTGTTGTTGGTTACCACGTCGCGCTTGCCGTTGAAATACAACAAATAATTGCCCTGGCTTTTGTTCAGTCGACGTTGTTGTGACTCGTTGTGGTATTTGGAACTGCTGTTTGATATATTTTATGTTGCTGAAAATAAATCTTCTTTGTGCGCTTTTTAAGAACATCATCTAATTCGAGTAATTTCGAAACTGTCGGCGTTATTCGTGGCATCCACAGCGCAAGTTTGTTTATAATAAATTGTAAATCAACTCCACCAGATCGAAATAAACAATCATTTTGTTCTGATCGATCGAAAATAAGCGTATGTTTAACTCCACGAAATACTTTATTATAGTCTCTGCAAAAGCCAAATATTGTACTTAACGGTAACATCATATTAATTTGACGTGATTCTGCTGCAAGTGCCTTTCTCCTAGTATAACCTTCATTGTAACGTATATTTTTTCTGACAATAGGAAATGAGTTATTAATTAACTGCAACATTGCAGTACCGTTAGCAGCTACTCCTGGTTGTGTTATACCAAGATTATTACAAGCTGAAGTAAGTGAAACTCTTGTGGCTACCTCACCAGCGGCTGCACCTGGTTCGATTATACCTAGCGCAGCAGCATTAATAATAAGAAAATCTCTTACAATTGCAACATTTTCACCGGCATTAGCTCCAGCCACTAAAATAGGTGGACCTCCAGCTGAAAACTCAGACGATGCCATAAAACCAGACCACCACTTCCGGTATCTTTAAACCACATCATGTTCGTTGCAGTTGATTTGGAGTAATCATCAGAAAACGAAATAATATTTAAGATTGTACTTGAAACTTGTAAGTGACTTGAAATATCCTCAACAGTTTGATTAGCTAGTTGATATCGAGCACTTTTAAATAAACACCAGCCGTCATTTGTAAGAGCTACTTCTGTGTTAGCTGCAATTGCGACAGGTACATTAGCTATTGTCATAAACTGGCCACGAACTTCTAATATTGCATTATGAGGCAGTAGAAATACGCCATCGTCTCGAGTATTAAATGTTCTGACGCCAGCCTTATTAGGTTCGTTAGAATTTTCATTGAGATATTCAACATATTCAAATTCTGTTACCGTGTCGTCTGAGTCATAAATTTCTGCCAAATCGAGATAATTTTTTACAGACATTTTTTTTATTTATTAGGTTATACAAAATTGTTGTGGCGTTGTTACTTTAGATATTAATTTTTGTATAATTTGTTCTCCTGGCGGTGATAAAAGTTTTTTTTTTGTTGTTGCTATCATTGCGCGTTGGGTTTCTTTTGTTGGTGCGATTTCTGAAATAGCTTGTTTTATTGTCGGTACACCGCTTTTTATTTTATCAGCTATTTTTTGTCCCACAGCAGTTCCTGCAGCAGATGCAGCTCCAGTTGCAAAAGCTTTTGATGCGTCAAGTGCAATTGGTGCAACTTTACGAGCTATTCCTGAAACATTTTCTATAATTTTAGTAAATATATTTCCCAAAAATCCTCCGACTATTTTTCTTCGATAACCTTATTTTCGTTTCATTGTATCTGATGTTGTATAATTTTATTGTCAAATCTATTGCATTACTAAAAATGTTTTAGCTTTTTTAGAAAATATGTTTTCTAGTGTTCGCGCAAGTGCAGATAATAAGTTACAATTTCATTGTTAAAATCCAGTTGTCGTCCAGACTGATCTGTCAATTGCATATTTACTTCTGTTATTTGATTTTCAACGTTTAACGGATAATAAATAATATGACGTGGACTAATTTGCATAAGAGAACCTGGTGGAACGTCTGGTGAAAAACTATATATCGTTTGTTCTTTACTACCCTTAACTGAGTAAGATCCAGATGCAATAGAGCAATTTATTAATATTGAGTTTACATCAGTTATATTAACTGGATTTTCACCGTCATGTGTAATAGATTCTTGAAAAGCAGGATATAATTTATGGAGAAATCCTATCAGTGGTGCGATACTTGTTGGCGATATAAAATTAACCACTATATTTTTTAATGTCATTCTAGCGCGTAACGTATTATAATTTGGTGTAAGCTCAAAATTATTAGCTTTACCTCCATTTTTTTCTATTAGTTCTTTTATTATTTCATTTAAATCAGTAATATTATAAGCTCCTTGTGGAATTTTAAGTGTTCTCCACGTGGTTGGTGAAAGAGTAGCAATAGCAAATGCAAAATCATCGTTTATTCCAGTTTTTACATTAGCCATAGAATGCCATGCTGTACAGGAAATTTTTCCAATTTCATATTGTTTTTCAGGATCTAATTGTATTGGCGGTATATACTTCACCGAAAAATTTGCGCTATCTTTATCAGATTGGCCAGAGTCTAGTAATAATGTTGCTGACATTTATTATTATATTTTTATAAAATTAAATCGCGATGTAAAGTTTCGTATTCATCAGATGTTAATAAATTTTCCGATCTCAAATTATCAATTATGTCAATAATTTCATTGTCAATTTCAGCACCAACATTTTCAGCTTCTTTTGATGATATCAGTAACATTAATTTGCCTATCATTTCAGTAACTGATGAAAATATTCTAACTCCAGTTCCTGTTTTCTTTCTTTCATCTTCTTCAATTTTCTTTGATCGCTCATTATTATAATATTTAAATATTTTTTCAAATTTGTATCCTGCTTTTTCAGCATCTTTTTTATTTCTAAATCTTTTTGCAGGATTTCTAAAAACATCAGCAATAGCAGCATTTCTGGCTCTGTTATAAATTTCTTCAACATCATTTATTTCAGCTGTGTCAATTTCGTCGGAAACTCCTACATTTTTTTTCTATGATATCAGTTAATTTTTTAATGAGATCTTCGTATTTATCTTTTTCCCAATTAGGAATATTATCAACGTCAGAAATTTTATAATCTTCCATAAAACCAAAATATTCTGATGGCATCATTATTTCGTATTTTAATTGTTTTTTTTTTATAGTTATCACGATATTCTTCATTATCTTTATCAACTAATTTTTTAAAATCTTCTTCAGTCATCGTCATAGGACCTGGTGTAAAAAACATATATTTTTGTTGTCCTTCATCGATTACTTTTGCTTCATTAATTAAGCCACTAGAGACATAACTGTATTGGTTATTTCTTATATTATTAATAGCTTTAATATAAAGATCACCAATAATTCCATGTCGATATAATTTAATGCTATCATAGTAATTTCTATTTTCTAAAACTACCTTGTCGATATGATCCTTACTATTTTCTTTTATTTTTTTTTTAATTTTACAATTTTGTCGTCGGCTTTAAAATCATCTTTTTTAACTTTATATACTCTCACACCACTAAATTCGCTATATTTTTTATTAAAATCTTTATATTCATCATCCCTTATTTTGCTATTTATATTTTCTACATCATAATCAAATCTTCTTTTTTCTTCTGTAATTTCCCTCTCTCTTCTAAGTTGTTTTTCTTCTTCTAACCTTCTTTCAATTGGTCTAACTACTGCTTCTGATAATCTTTGTTGAAGTTCCAGTGGATTATTTATCAGCCGATCTATTTCAGCTTGTCTTGCAACAGGATTCGCTATATTTGCTGCAAGTGCCTCGGCTAATCTTCTTTTGTCTTCTTCAGATCTTTCAATAATTCTTTCAGCAGCTGCTTCTTGTTGTTCTTTAATTAATCCCAATAAACCTTTCTCTTGTATTTTTCTAAGTTCTTCTTCTGATAGTGGTTTAGTTTCGGATTGTTTTCCAAGTAAAGCTTCAGTAACTGGTTTGAGAATTGTAGCTGTTGTTTCTGCTGCAACCACTTGACCACGTCGTGCTTGTTGGATCATCTGCCTAAGTTCAGCTTTAGATTTAACAAGTTTTTTTTAGATTTTCTATGTGTTTTCTGTACTTTGCTTGTCTTTCCATTTTATTATATATAAATTTTATAAACCTAACAAAAACTTACTGTATATATTTTTCAATACAGCATCGAAACATTTTACTCGTATCATTTGTTAATTTATCAAACAAAGAAAGTCATATTTATTGGCCGTTGCTTTATGATATAATTCAATAAATTTATCTCTTGTTACATCACCACATTGCTCGTTTGCGATATTTCTAACGTCAACATTATCCAGTCCTGGAAAAAATATAAAACAACCAGTATTTCGCCTAATAAATCTGTCAACATTATAAAAACCCTGAGCGAGATAAATAGAATTACATTTCTTATTACGTGATAATGAAAAATATGATCTTATTTTGTTCATTTCTTCGTTGTTTAGCGGAATATCATCAAAAACAACTATCTTATGTTCGGACGAATCAAGTTGATTAACTGGAACGAGTTCTTCTGGTTGTTTGATAATAAAAAAAAAAATCTTCATCAGCCTCAAGATCATCACGAAGTTTGTCATTATAATTGTTAAGTAGCTCGTACTTATCCTGTTGTGGATTAATTGTGTAAATATAAAAGCGATCGTAGTTAAAATTATCTCCGAGAAGTAAATTCATAAGCAAGTTTGTTTTCCCAGATCCAGTTCTTCCAACAATAAGATAATGACAATCTGGAAGTTCGTTTTCATGTTGATGTTTCACCAACCGCTCTGTATCAAAATTTAATGTCGACGATTTTGCCATTATTGTTATACAATTTTATGTTATATTAAAAAATTGTCAGACGATAAATAAAGAATGAGCTTTATACAAAATTTGGAACAACATTAGGAGATTTATCGGCTATAAGTACAATAACAAACGGCAATATTGATTTATCGGGATATCTAAAAAAAAACTGGCGGCACAATGATAGGAAACCTGTCTATGTCAAATCAACGAGTACTAGATTTAGAAACAAATTATCCACCATAAAATGTTGTTAATACACAAGCTGTTAGTTATGTACAACTTAAATTAGTCGACAATAATAAACTAGATAAATCTGGTGGAACTTTAAGCGGTAACTTAGATATGTCAGGAAAAAAAAATTATAAATTTAGAAACCGGGTATCCACCAGCAAACTTAAATCAAACTCATGCGGTAAGTTATTTGCAGTTGAAGTATGTTGATGATAACAAACTTGATAAAACAGGTGGGACAGTTACACGTATTATTACCATGAATCAAAATAAAATTACATACTTTGGAGACCCAGCCACAGATACAGACGCAGCAACAAAAAAATACGTCGATCATCAAGAATCTAAGTTTGTGTTAGTCAACGGTGGTATAATGCATGCATTTCTCAACATGAATAATAATGGTATTAATAATCTCACAACACCAGAATCCGATTTCGACGCTGCAACGAAAAAATACGTCGACGATAGCAATATTCGGACGGTGACATCATTAACAACAATCAACGATGAAATGATCACATTCAGAACTGATTTTTCCAATCACGTACAAACGTTCCTGAATTTTCGTAAAAATATAAACAAATCTATTAATGAATTGTTTGGAAATCCAGCAGTTGTAGATATTAAACTTGCTGACATTAACACAAAAATCAACGATATTGTTAGTGAAATTCCTAATATCATTGAAAAAACGAATCTGATTAAAATTCCACACAAACAAATTAACAATATCGTGTACACAGTAGCATCAGGTTCATCAACATGGACACCGCGCGATAACACTCTCGAACATACCGCAGAAGTAACTGGGTTATACAGGCTGTCCATATATGGTTTGGAAACTACTGCGGCCACTTCATCATCACCGAATGTACATTATAATCCTCTACTGGTGATGCTAAATAAGAACACCAAAGAAACATTTACGTTGACATCAACGGAAATGCCCCCGAGACGTTACTGGTGGTGTCTGGAATTCGTAGCTGAAACCTCTCAATTAATTACTTAATTAAACGACTTAATTATAATGAATCAAACCCAAGGACTGGCACTAGAGTTTTTAATATTGTATAAAATCTGTAAACAAATATTATATAATGAAAAAAAATACAGTTGATTTTAATCATATTTCAGATAAAATTCCAAAACAAGATGTGAACGCACTAATGCAATATTACAGATATTATCATAAAAAAACTTTGGTGAGTGAAAAAATGTTACAAATACTATAGCAAAATAATTCGAGTAATATCATATTTACCACTGCTAATGACTAGCTCTGGTATAATTTCAAGTGGAGCATCATTAAATCCGTTTTTGTTAATAATATCCGGTGTTGGTGTTTCTCTTGCAACAGCGTGTAAAAAAATTGAACCTCGACTTGCGACTAAAAAAGAATGCTTGTAAAACAGCAAGTATCACTTATAAAAACTTACTTGATCAGATACGATCTTATTTGCGTGGTATAAAATATGATATGGACAATTTAATACGAGAGTTTCGTATTATTGACAGTATGTTAACAGATATTCTGCCAATGAGAGTCAGCAGATATGAAAAGATTATCATAAAATATGGGTTACAACAGTAGTAGATGTTTAATTTTGTACAGCTTTAGAAATATTATTCATCAACTATATTGTCAATAAATGTCATTGGATCATTTGCCCAACCACATCTCTCCAAAATTTGAGGAGGGGGTGAGGGTTCTGGTCTAGAATCCTATTTGGGTTTCAAAAGTTCATCATTTTCTGAGATAAAAATTTGGAGGAGGGTGGTTTTTTGAGGGAGAGGGGGTCTCTGAGGTGGTGAAAAAATGTCAGAATATATTTATTTTAGAGGGGGGTGAGGGTTTCTGAGCTAAAACCCTCTTTGGTTTTAAAACCTCAACTATCTTTACCACTAAGAGGATGGAGAATAATCAAGAATAGAGTCGACATAGAATTAGTCAACGATGTGGTGCGACAAGACAAGTTATTTTCAGGTCCAGAATTTATTTCTGTGAAATATTTCATGGAATTTTACTTTCCCTCCACGGCATGAAAACATGCCTGTTATTTAATAAGCCGATATATGTCGGGTTGGCCATGCAAGAGCTATCTAAGAGCTATTACAACATTGTCAAAGCGAAATATGGTGATAAAGCCATGTTGTTGCCCTCCTACGAAATAGACAAAAAATGTTTACGTATATATGTTTGCAATGAGAGACAAATTTAGTTTCTTTGATTGTCATAGCGACGGTGGTAATACACTTAAGAAGATTTATGGCGAGAGGAATCAAAAATTGGAGGAAAACGTATGGAAGAGCACATGGTCACCTTATAAGAGGTTATCGCGCTTATACCTAAGATGTATTTGATGAAGGAACTGGACGAAACAGAAAGAAAAAAAAAACATGTTAAGGTCATTCATAAACAAAGAAGATATGCAAGAGTTAAAACGTTTTTTGCAGAATTGAATCTAGGGCCAAAAATATAAAAACAAAAAATATTTAAAAATATATTACAGGAAAATATTATGACGCCAAGTCGCAATTACACGTGTAAATTACATTCTTTATTTTCGAGTAAGATGCTTTAATCGTGCCTAACAATAGGATATGGGGCCGGTAAGCATATCAAAAGATATTACTGCTTTATGCATACAAAAATATGATCCTGTGTTTCTAAACTTGTTTATTTTTGTACGGAACACTCTGTCATCTTATATTTACCTGTACCACCTCCTCTATTATTTACCTTTGCAGTACTGGCTTTCGAGAACTCCTATGCAATTGTAGCAAAATAAGATAGAGCAGTGGCTTATGTCTAGTGTATTCTCAACCTTGAACCTATAATAAAAAATTTATTGTTCGCCGGAATTGATATTTGTCGTCTGTACTGGGACTGCTGTCTTTTTGCGTTTGCTAACTTCGCCGTTGGTAGAGATGCAAGCTACCAACAAAAGCTGATGCATTGAAATTTTATCGTTTTTCACACTTTCCATATGCAAGATCCAAAATCGATACTTAGTAAAAGGTTATAACGCATACATTTATATTTTGTAAAAATATGAATTTGGTTGTGACCACCTTAATGCTTTTTAAAATAGCTCCAATTGTACAATTTTGGCATATAATGGCTATTTTATTGACATATTATATGATGTCATATCAAATAAGTATTACAAATCAGTTGCAATTTTAACAGTTTCATATGTCGATACATTTTTGCCATGGGATTACGAGATCAACAACGTTTTTGAAAATTTTTCAATTTTTCTGCCAAAAAGAGGCATTATAGTATTTGCCCCTTTGAAAGCAATTTCATTTTATGGCGTTTTATGGACAAATGTAGAAGTTGTATCTTATCATCTTGAAGATACCCCGTCTATTTGTACCTTGTGTCTTAATATAATTATTAGTTCTGTTTGAATTAGTTTTTTCAAATGTCTTGTGTAGCGCACATAAAGAATGTTTCTATGTGATTGTGTATGTTTGGTGGGAGTCAGGGGCACCTGCAAAATTGTTTTTTCGGGGAAGGGAGAGCAAACATGTAGTGGTCAGCTACAAAGTTTTATGGATACAGGAAATAACATGTTTGGAGGTTCAATCGGTGGGGAAGGGCATGTGCCCCTATATACGGGCGCCCTTGGTAGGAGTGGAGGTAAGAACCCATGGAGATACCAACACCTTTGAAAAGGATGTAGCTTCTCCTTTTTCTTCTGCGTGTTATGTCCTGCATAAATATTACAAGCAAAGGGCGAAAAACACGAACACACTTCTTGAAATCATCGCATCTATCTTATCTTATATGCGTCATACTTTGCCACGAAGACAATACCGAAAGCAGGTGAGCTGTGGAGACAACGCTTCAGGTTTTGAGCTGTAAGTTTTTGTTTTTGATCACTTTAAAGCTGAGTAGTGGAATGTTTTTATTTGACGTTCTACTTTTTACTTTTGAGCATAGTCTTGTATTACGTATTTGAGTATCTTATTTCAAATTCCCATTCTGGTGCAACGTGGCATGCACATGCATGCAAAAGTGGTGGTGACATTATATAGCATTCCCTATATACATATCTTACTCTGAAAAATTATTGTAACTGTCTACATTGCACAGGAAGCTAGAAAAATAAACAAAGATTCTTTTGTTTCATTTGCATGCAAAGTCTTTTGTAACACTCAGGGCCGGTCATTCAAGAACAAACATTATACTAATTGAGGTTCTAACAAACACTATACTAATTGGGGTTCTAACAAACACTATACTAATTGGGGTTCTAACAAACACTATAATAATTGGAGTTCTAACAAACACTATACCAATTGTGGTTCTAACAAACACTATAATAATTGGGGTTCTTAATGGCACTGCATATATTCTGCTCACCTTAGACATGTACTAAAGCAAATTTTGAACAGATGAAAGCTTGGTGGGGAAACAAAAATATAATTTAGGAAGGAGAAGACGATTAAGTTTCATAGGAATTGCCTTATTGGAATCGAAGTTAAAAGAATTCAAATAGTGGATTCAAAAGGAACCATCTATGTAGCATAATATTTGAGAGACGCTTAAGTGGATAAAATCTATTCTGTTGCATATCTTATTTTGAGAACAAGTGCCCATAAATGATATATTTGTATAGTTCTGCTATTATTATATTATTATTATTATTATTATTATTATTATTATTATTATTTAGTCTTTAATCAATAGGCCAGTGCTAATAAAGGGGGGAGGGGAATGAATCATGTCCTGGGTGTCCGCTAAAGTAGGGGATAACAATATTGTATTTGTGAGTTTGAAGTTGTTATAGTGAATTTTACCCGCGATTCGTCCATGGCAGTCAAAGGATTGATTATGACGGAGAAGATTTTCTTGTATGGTGGTAAAGTTTTGTTTTCTTAATAGGTATATGATAAATACAAATTCAATAAGTAAATGACTTTAACAACTATTAAGTAATACCAGGACAGATTTCAAGCTTTTTGATAATTATTTGGAATAGAAAATGAAAAATAAACAAAAATGAACCGGACTCTGGTTTAAACTACATGGCAATATTGTGTGGGAATGCATCCTGCATAACCAAATGGTTGATAACTGAATATGTCTGTCTGCCTGCCTGCATGCCTGCCTGCATGTATGTATGTACGTATGTATGTATAGGGATTAATGGCACTGCCACACAATGCTGCCTATAAGGTATCGATTAGAAGTTAAGTTTCTACAGACGTATAGATAACGAAATAAAATTCAGCTACAAGATACCATATATAAGGCAAGGATATTAAAATGATGTAAATGTATAAAAAAAGAGCGAAAGATCAAATAAATCCATAAAATACAGAGGCAAAGTTCTTTATAATAACCGAATTCCCTCAAACAGTTTCCAGAGTTCACATAAAGAAAAGAAAACCCCTTTTCATAAAGTGCGAGTCAATACATTCAAGAAGACCGTGTTTCAGTATCAATCCACTCTGGCAACGTATTCATTCTGGTCGATATTCACACTTCCGGAGGCATGGATACGAAAACACTTCCTGAAACCCATGTGACTATCTTATCTCGTATTCTTCCAACTCTTTAGCTTATCGAGCAATGGAGACTGCACCTGAGTTTACAACTGTCTCTACGTTTATGGTGTTGATAAAAATATACTTGAACTCTGATTAGTGGAATGTTTCGTAACACGGGTTGGATATTTTCCCCCGATAATCCTCTTTGAATATGAAATATATAGTCTTTGCCCGATCTTACGTTTGAACAGGAGTTAGTATTATATATTTGGTGATCTTGTTTAAATCCCCACATACGAACAATTTATTTCATATTCTGATGTACAATAGCTTGCGAAAGCATCTAAAGTGGCGATGACATTATGTGACATTCACATGAATATATTTAGTATTCGTTGTTAGGGGTAGCTTTGTAACTACTTAGATATGAAAACCAGAAACAGAGATTCATTAATTTCATATCCATGGAAAATCTCTTGTAACACTCAAGTCTAGGGACAAGTATATCTTTCTAACACAGATACCGTAGTAATTAAGTAGTAATGGAAATGCATACAATTTACGCAATAAGCACGCCTTGAACGATTCACCGCAAGCATTTACTTACATAAAATTTGAAAATAAGAAATCTTAATAAAGGGACAAAAACTATGATGTAAGAAACAAGAGACAATAGAGTTTCAAAGTAATTGCTATACTGAAATCAAATGGAAACCATCTATGTAACATTACATTCTGAGAAACCCTTAAGTAGATAAAACATGTCCCGACTGCCCAACGTAGTTTTGTAATGTATCGTTAACAATAGTAGTGTACTGATTTATTCTTGAATCAGGAGTCCTGTGCTTATAATATGGGTTAGAATGAATCAAACTCTACGGTGTCCACAAAATTAGCGGATAACAGTACCGTTTTTGTGGATTTGAGGATGGTAATCAGATTTTACGGAGGACGCATGATATCGTATTAGTATGACATGGATTTAAAATCGATATCGTATTAGTATGACATGGATTTAAAATCGATATCGTATTAGTATAGACATAGATTTAAAATCGATATGGTACATTACATACATTGTATCGGATCCTGGACAGTAAATCATATAATGTTACTGATTTGCCTGTAAGATAGACTAATATTACACAAGTGAAAAGACTATAATGCATGAGTAACTATATAATCCAATGCAAATCCAACCATGGCTCTATTTTGGATGCTTTGTCAATCAAAGAGCAATGACGAGGAAGAATTTGCATTACTGAAAATTAAACGCTATTAAAGACACACAAGCTTTGAATATCCATTGGATAGTTTAAGCGGACGGAAGTGCATGTCAGTTACATCTCCTACAGGACCAGGAGTGACGTTGTCATTGATACTGACATTATTTCGTATTTTCCACACGATCAACAAATGGTAAAATTAAAGTCGTATAGTTCTTGACAGAAAACCAAATTGACATTAAATAGCTAAATTTGGATTAGTGAAAACTAAATATTCATATATAGCAACATGAACGCATTATGAATTTAAAATTTTTTCATGGCACAAAATCAAGATTTAAACACAAAAGAAACAGCAAAACAAATTCTTATTTAAGCAACACTTTAGACTGGGAAACACGGCAGATCAAAGTTAAACATTAGAATGTATTTCGACATGTGCTATACAAAGAAGTTCGATATGTAGTTTTACTTCTCTTAATCCAATAAATGTGATTGAGACACAATAACAACAACAACAACAACAACAACAACAACAACAATAATAATAATAATAATAATAATAATAATAACACTACTATAAAATAATACATATCTGAAGGAATTCTTGTCTTTCGTATCCATGAAATAGAAATGAACCTAGATGATGAGGTATAATTTGTACTGGTAGGTATTTTGCAAAACATTTATGTGTGTTACGTAGTCGCATCTTCATCGTATCTTTATTTAACATAACGTATCGATCATTTTTATCATGCTCTACCACAAAGAATTACAACGTGATTTGCAGTCCAGATGTTTTCCTTTGCATTTAACTAGGTCCACCAGCCTTTCAAAATGATGACTGAAAGTTTATCTCCATTTTCATTGGGCATGTGTAATTTGGGTGACCTTTAAACTGACTTTCCAAATCTTCATGTTTTATTTTAGTTATATCTGAACCTGCAGCCTGCTTCTTCCACGTCTGACATTGTGATCGTCTATAGATGTAACTCTACTCCTGTAATGTCAATAAACCTGCAAAGAATAAATGTGATATGTTCTCCTGTAATGCCATTAGACACACTTATTATGTAGAAAAATGTGAGATCTCCTGAAATGCCATTAGACTGCTTATTTTTTTAGGAAAATGTGAGATCTCATGTAGTGTCAATAGACCTGCTTATTATGTAGGAAAATGTGAGATCGTCTCCTGTAATGTCATTAGACCTGGTTATTATCTAGACAAAAGTAGGGATGAGAGGAAGCATTGCTGTCTCATTCAAATGATAATGGATAAGCTTATTTGTCAAGGTGACGGCAGACGGTATTAATCTCTAGTGAGAAAATACTTTGTACTAATTTGATCTCAAAAGTTTTACTGATATGACGAAGCTATTCATGGTGACTTTGAATGTAAACTCGATGAAGCCAGTTTGACTTTTTATATGCACTCAATGAGCCCAGTTTGACTTGTATATGCATTCAGTGAGGCCAGTTTGACTTGTATATGCATTCAGTGAGGCCAGTTTGACTTGTATATACATTCAGTGAGGCCAGTTTGACTTTGCATATGCACTCAATGAGCCCCGTTTGACTTATATATGCATTCAATGAGGCCAGTTTGACTGGTATATATATTCAATGAGGCCAGACTGACTTGTATAAACATTCAATGAGGCCAGTTTGACTGGTATATACATTCAATGAGGCCAGTTTGATTTGTTTATGGATTCAATGAGGCCAATTTGATTATGTATGCGCCCTCAATGAAGCCAGTTTGACTTTGCATATGAACTCGATGGGGCCAGTGGGGTCAGAAACCTCCATCCCCCTCCCAAATTTGGAGAGGTGGAAAGAGGTTCCCGAACCTTAGATTTATTTCTATTTAAACAATGAAATATTATATAAAATGTCCTATTACAAAGAGCCAATTAGTAGCGTCGGATTTAATCTAACAAACAGATTTTTTAAAAGATTTAATTCAATCAAATCAGCCTCAAGATATACTGGGATAGTACCTAATATAATAAGCAATTGTATTAAAAAGTTGATCACCATTCATCAGTCAAATATGGATCAGTATGGTTATTCGCAACTGAAAATAACGAACGAATAATAGGATGGACAACTGATCCGATGTTATTTATTGATAATATGGTTGATGTATTTTTTGATAACGATATTTCTAGCTCATATACATCTACTAATAAAAATTCCAATGATGACTTTCACGTGACAAAATAAAGGTCTCTGATCTAGAAACGACTTTTACATGATAAAACTTTTTCTGGCAAAATAGAAAGGTCTCTACGCTATACGATTATACAACAATGTTTTATGGTACTTGCTAACTCTCATTGCCCTCTCCTCCCTCCCCACCCCTTTCCTTTCTCTATTATCCCCATAACTGTATAAGGCTGTATTATATAAAAGCTGACCAATATTTAGAAGTCGAAAAGTAGCTTACACAATAGGCGTGGCTTATTCATTTTACCTTAATTATTATTTCTGAAAAAATCTGAAAGAAGCAAGAAACTTGACAAACTCATAAAAACAAAATGTTTCTTAAAAAAATTACTGTAGTGTGGACCTAAAATAAATCTCAAACACGTTTAAAAATTGTTTTGCTGAATAAAATAGTGTGTACTAAATAGACTGAAATGTGGATCTAAAATAAATCTGCCGGATCTTGTTGTGTGAACAGCTGTCGCAGTGTACATGGTATAACTGAAAATCAATAACTTACCTGGAATGTCCACAGCTATATAACCTACTGAAATTAACGCAAGGAGTAAAATATTATTTTCTGTTACAAATTATACTGATTTACACACACAAACAAAAAAATCACAACGGTCACGTAATGCAAGAAAACTCTCTCTCCTTTTTAACCATAGGGTTAATGTTATACAATTTACTTTACGAGTTATCTCCTGTCAAAATATAAGGAAGACAGACAGGGTTATCTTTTTTTTTAAAGAATTTCATCACCAATTATTAGAACATCAACTATAGCTAACAGAAATAATTCTTCATCGTGCTTATATAAATAAAATTTAATTCTTCTGCTTACTTTTCGATGACATTCAAATAACTCCTTCATTGCTATCTTACTGAGAAAATACTTACTACCTTTAACAAAAACTTTTGACCAATCTAAGTCTATATTAACTTTTGTGTATTGTTCCTGGCTGATCGGATCATGAAAATTATTGTGTTTCAGTATAAGCTCGTCACGCAAATTTTCAAGATAATCAAAATATTTACTGTCATCTGATCTGATAAGCGAGAGTTTAATTCTATCAAATTTACTAAAACAAATACCTGAGATTTCATCAATAAATTCAAATGATAATTGCTGGTTATTAACCTTTATCTTTTTGATTTTGCTATTAACTCCATCGACTAATGTTAAATTTTCGAACATTTATTTCTAAAGTTTAAACAAAACTAATTAAAGATGATATCGAATATATCACCTCCGGTATTGGCATAGTGTCCAATAGCTAACGTAATAATTCCGTCCTCACAATAGCGCTTGTCGTCAAAATTACTTAGTCCACTTTTTATAATTGTATCTGTTTCAAGTTTGTGATGATTTGTTCTGATAACATTTGTTTTGATAAAGCTGACATTATTGTTTAGCGCTGCTTTAAAGTCATCAAATTTCATACATTTTTTTACGTACCCACTAGGAATATATTTTGTTTTTTTTTTTGTTGTCAGTTTATTGTCATCCAAAATTACGGCATACATTTACTTCTTAGTCCGACAAATTCCTTAACTGGCACAAACATAAATTCGTCTTTCATTTTACCAATAACGTTTTTATTTGCATCATCATGAAATCCATTTCTTTCTGGATAATCTGATAAATCAAATAAGTCACGGTGTTTATAAATATCTTGGTAGGCATCTTCACATTTTATATTATAAACTAGCGAGTCTGTATCAGTAAATAGCAACTCTGACTCTGGCCACTGCTTTTGGTAAAATTATAGTGAAAATCGTACATCAGCCACTTTGATATATCAAGTACAGCTGCACCAACATAAATTGGTTTATTTAACTTTAAATTTGTCTTTCGTCGTTGTATAGCAAGAAGATTTTCATCAAATATTTTCATACTAACAAAACCATCATCATTAACTAATTTATTTCTGTGATTTATATCGTTTACTATTTCAGTATAGACTCGACATCTTATATTTTCCATTGTCTTACCGAACACAGAATTGTTCATTAACTTGAAATTTTTTTCTCAATTTCGGTTTTTGCCACAGCACGACGTTTGGTATTTAAATCAATATAATTTGACATCCATTTCAATTGATTAAATTTTAACACATGATGAACTTTTCTCAGAATTAGCCCAGCATGTACTGCTTGTTTTAAATTTTTATAATGCATAAGGTAATTTCTTTTATTTATGAAATTTGGAACTAGCTTATTAACAATCGAATTTTTTGCTGTTGTCGTTGCTCGTTGTTCAGGTGATAGTAAACTGTAATCTATTATCATAGACTCTGCACAAAATGGGTAGTCGTTATGTAGATCATGTAACGAACTAGGATAATCTAAATCAACTTCAACAAAATATTATGAATATCTGAAAAATTATTATTAATTTTTTTTAGGCAAATCTTTATCGGTTTCTTTAAGAAATTGATCTGGAGTTATCCAATGAAATCCACTGCAAGTCCTTGGCTCTGACATTGCATATCCATACAAATTCACAGTCTAGATAAATAATATAATTTGATGGGAGATTTTTATCATACTTTTCAGATATTTATTATTAGCCGCTACACTTATGTTTTTTTGTGTGTATTTATAACGCTAATTCCACCTCTGATACCTTTTTCAATAAAATTAAACATATCAACAACTGTCAAGAGATCCAGTTCTATCTTACTTGTCTTTAGTAGAGCGTCCCACGACAGTCCCGGAGCGGAATAATACCAGCAGGGATCTAATCCATAATTTTTCATGATTAACTTGATGAAAACTTTCAAAAACATCTGCTAGTAGTAATACATCTGTTTTCAAATATAAATCATGATTATCACGAAATGTTTTACCACTAAATTTATTCCAATATGTTGTGCATATTTGTACTCGTCATATGTAATATTTTCATTTTTGAGTTGCGAATAAAATTTATCTTTATCAGGAAGAGAAGTTTTATTAAATCTGCTCCAGTCGTCGAGATGCTCATACGAGAAGATACCTTTTTTTTGTCAGATCGACATAGTTTTCCCCAAAGCAACTTTTTAGATTAGCGAAATTGCTGCCGGCGCTTGCAGCGCTGTTTACAAGCTCATCTAATGATGCTGCCATAAATTGCAGGCTATCAATAAAACGTAATTTACCGAGCGTCACCGACATATACTTTTCAAAATTGTTTGGGATACATTTTATTGTATTATTTAATTTCATTTTAGACTTAATATCTTCATTACCAAATGCCTCTACAATGATATTACTGTCATAGCCACTAAAGTTGTGTAAAACTACAGGAATAAAATCTGGAGCATGAAATTTTAAATTGCAACTGTTATGAGTTGCTCCGCGATACGGACCGGTCAGATGACAATGATCTCGCACCTTATCATCGCCTAACAACTTCTCGCAGATATGACAAATAACTGCATTATCAAAATCAAGTTGTTGTTTGGATGGCATTTTCATTGGAGCTGTTTTGAATAATCTGTTAGAGATCTTATTAACTTCGTTTATTAAATTTTTTAGTAACCACACGGCCGGACTTTCAGACTCACCATTTTTACATCTGTATAACTTTACTGGACTTAAAAAATTGTCATTAGCACAACAAACTACTTTATAAGGTGCTCCACAAGGGACATGTTGCTGTATTTTTCTTGTACTTGATTTATTTGGATTATTTTCTGCGCCGACCACAGGAACAAGTAGACATTCGAAATCAGCATAAAAAAGAAAAGGAATACTTAGCTTATGATCATAATTTTTAAATTTTAACACTTTTTCTTTTTCTCCTGACATGGTTATTCTTTGAACGTTGACACAGTATTTGAGATGTTCTTGCAGTTTTTCATCTTTAGAAAAACCTTGGAAAATCTGTAACAGAAATATTTCTTATTTTTATTTTTATTTATATTGTCTGCCAACTAGGCCATTAAAGTTTTTTTTTATCCAGCAAAAATGTCCTTTATAGAATAATAAATTTATTGTCTTTTGTGTAGCAGTCGCTGAAATATCTCTCGGGTAAACATTTTCTTTTTTATCTAGTCCGAAAACATTTACTGAAATATTGTTTTGTTTTTCAAACTTTGGTATTTGATTTTCTGCCACTGGAAAAGCTATCCCAATAAAATTTAGCTCGTCTTTGTATGGCAAATATTTTTCAAGTCTATCACAGTTACAGCTTTGAGTATGTTTCGCAGATAAAATTGCCCAATGAAAATATTGGTCATCATTGTTTCTGACATTTATACAACATTTTTTGCTTTTAATTGTTTGAGGAAGATCAACACAAGAACTACCTCGTAGTACAGTATATCATAAAACCTCCTTTATCATCTCAAATTTCCAGCCTGATCCTGATGCAGTAAATTCCTCCAATTTTTAATTTATTTCTTGGTGTATTTCATCGGCGACTGTGGCAATATTTGTTCCAGTTAATATTTTTCGTGACTTAGCTGTTAGATATGGCTCAGAAATTTTGCTGTCGAAATTTGTGTTTTCAAAAATTATATCAGTTGCATCCTTTTCGATTGCATGTAATTTTGATAAAATCATGTGATCTGTACTATTAATTTGATACTTTTGTGACCTGCAAGTTCCTTTGATATAACAGGTTGCAAAAGATGAAATAAATTTGTAGAGTTAAATTTGCTAAAATATTTTGATTATCAAATTTGTACTGTTATCATAGCCAGAAAATGCTGTAGCAATTTTTTTCTGCTTTTATTACACTCTTCTTGGCAATATCTCGCAATTGTAACATTATATTATATATAGTATTTTTATATTTAATTAATTTTTTATGTATTTTTCAATTAGAGATATAAAATGTTATATAATATAATGACAGAAAATATGACAGCCATAGTGCAAGAATATTATTATGTTCACCCAAAATACAACTTCTATGCTGGAAATATATTAGGTTCGGTTATTCACGTAAAATGTCAAAATCCTTTGGTAAAGCAACTCCAACTGGAATTAAAATCTCAGTAAAAAGAGATGATACGGATAGAATTGAAATATTTAGAAAAGATTTTATTTATAGTTTATTTTGTGGAAAATTTCCAGCTGGACAAAGAGTCTATAGAGTAAATAATTCGATTAATGATGATAATATTGAAAATTTATCATTGCAAGATGAGTATCAACCTCATTCAATATTTGATTTATATGAGGCGTCTAACAAAGGAATTATTCGACATAGAAAAACAAAAAAGTTGTTGGAAGTTAGAAAAAAACATGGTTATTTACATGTAATGGTACGTAGAACTAAAACTAATCAAGTTCATTATAAATCACATCGTTTTATTTACGAAACTTTAAACGGCGTTATTCCACATGATTTGGTTATTGATCATATTAACAAAATTAAAACAGATAATAGGATTGAAAATCTAGATTTATTTACACCAAAAGAAAATAGTAGACGCGGAGATGGTTCTGATGGTTCCAATTTTAAAGATCCAAAAGCAGTTATATCAGTAAATCTGGAGACTGGAGAAAAATTGAAATTTAAATCAATTTATTCAGCTGCAAAATATATTAAAATTCATCCACAGCGAGTAAAAGATGTAGCTGATGGTAAAAACAAATCATCAACTTCAACATTAACCTTTGACAGATTTAGTTTCAAATATGATGATAAATGATGTTTCTTAGCTCGGTCTTAGTAAGACAATTATGTGCAAACATCAAAATATCATCTTTATCAAATTTTAGTGTTATAAACGCACTATTATCAAGTTTATTTTTTTCTGTTGCTGTTAGGAGATTTTATTAGATTCGCCCTGCCTTACAATAACATTAACAGAATAAGTACTATATCCTGACAAACATTTTCGTACTGCCTCGGCTAGTTCTTTGTAATTTAATATGTCAACTTTCTGATGATATTTTACATCAGGAGATTTCGTTTAGCTAGCCATTATTATTTACAATTAGATAAAAATATATTATAATATGAACTTAATGAAACGACTTGCTGATATATATGCTGACGATACAATCGCAGGAGATTTCATCTCTAGTGATACAATCACTAACAATAAAATCATCAACGACAAGTTTATACCAAAATATAACGTTATCTCAGATAAATCTGTTGGTTACAGTGAAGATGATATTTTGTACAACAATGACGAAGATGATGAAGTTGTTGACGTTTTTAAAAAAATAATTACAGTAGACCGACACTTGAACGATCTAATGTTAAGTATCATATCGCTAAAAAAAATAATAAATTTTAATTTTACTATTACAGAGCAACAAATATATTGGTAACTTATAAAACCTTTTTAAAATCTAAAACTAACTGGCCAGCAAAGAAATATAAAATATGATTTTATTTTTGCTAAAATATTTAATTTAATACCAGTCAATAATACAAGAAAATTACATTTAATTTCGCTGTGTAGACCGGTCAAATGTAAATCTGTACTGATGACGTACGAGCAAATTTATAATAACATTATTTTATCAACGTCGACGAAATCGACTTCGTTGGTACCCACTTATTAAATTTATCGCTGTACCCACGCCATTTAACAAAACTTGTATTACCTTTTTTTCTAACAACTTTTTCAATAACGAATATATCTTGTTCGGTTGTCTGAAGTTCCTGCTTGTAAAAACTGCCAGTTATAGGTTCACCTAATAAATCTTTTAGCACATAAGTCACTGGTATTGTTAAAAGTACTTTATCAACAACAAATACTTCCTCGCTCCAGTTCGGAGTAAATCCTTTCTCAAATGTTTTTTTTTTTTTTCGTCAGAGAAATTCTATCACCAACTTTAAATTTGTGTCTGTGATACATATTTTCGTTTGCTAATATTGGATTTTTAATTGCATTGTTTGGCGACATCTTTGTTGATCTGTTCTTCGTGTTATTATACTCATCAACAATGTTCTGTAAACTGTCAATATATTTATTTGTATTTTTAGTTGTCAAATATTTGTGGATTTTTTCATTTAGTGTGCGATTAAATCGCTCGACGACAACGCTTTTACCCTCATTTCCAGTGACATATCTTTTGATGTTATTTTGTTTTAAAAACTGCTCAAATATTTTATTAAAAAATTCTGCTCCATAGTCGCTCCAGATTCTATTTGGTTTTCTTTCTGTAATTGTTATTATCTGTTTTAACGCATCAGTCATCGACGGCCCTGTCTTATCTGAAACAGGTACACTAAACGCATATTTGCTAAAAACATCTACAACATTAAAAAGATATCTTTTATTATTGTTAAATTCAGCTAGATTTGACACATCAACTAAGTCTATCGCCCAAATATCATCAACGGCATTTGCGACAACTTTACGTCGCGTAAACATTTTTTTTTTTAGGTTAGTGTAGCTCAGAGGCAAGATCATCATACGATTCTTTTTTACCGAGTCGAGACTTTCCGAGTCCCAATTTATATTTTGATCCAATAAAACCCTGCACCAACTTTCGGTCAACACGATCTCGCATATTTCCAGGTTTCATATCACGAAATTCGTCTAGCATTACTTTATCACAGCAGTGCTTATCTTGTTCGTTGTCCCGGTAGCAGATATCATGGCGCATTGCTATTGCACCAACTTGATTGTAAGGCTCTTGTCCTGGCAGCGGATTATCGTTCTTGTCAAGTTGTTTATCAAGAAGATTATAAAGTCCAGTATATTTATGTCCTGGTAATGTCCAACCGCCTTTTGGTTTTAGTAATTTGCCAATCAATTTATGTATATCTATACTGTTCCAATTATTTCTCTGTTGTTGCATTTCTAACAATATGTAACAATTTTATTTTGTTCCAGACAGAGATCTCTATCACAATCGCACTTGCATCTCATTATTTATTAATCATCTACTAAAATAACTTCCCTGGCAACGCCCGGGCATGGACAACCCGCTCCGGACAACTTTATTGTTGGTGATAATTTTTTTAAAAACATACTTTTTCTTTTCCCACAGATTGCACAAATACTTTTCAGCATTATTTTATTATTTTTTTGTTTTTTCTGTTGTTTCATCTTTATTTTCTGTTTAAGTTTTGCACTTGAGACAGTATGTTGACATTATATCAACGAAGTTTGTACAAAATTAATTGCAATCTCATCATTAGCGTGAGAAGGTTGCTTGTCAAGCTGTAAAATAAATTTTAAAAAATGAATTTAGGTTCCAATCCAGAGGATTGGGACATTTGTTTTATGAACATTATACAATAGTATCCACAAGCGGTTGTCCCAAATGGCTGTAGTTGATCAGATGAGCAATTTATATTTTTAAATTTTTCAAACATATATTTTTTATGAGATCGCGCGGAGGAAGTCCGAACGAGTCAAAATAATTGTTATCGTAAACAGCAACCCAGTGAGTACCGGACCCATTGCCAAAGTCTTGTATATTGACTACACACGAACCACCTGCTGGCACATTATCTAATTCGTCTTTAGAATATACTCCACGAAATCCGACAATGTCATCCAATTTTTCGAGTATATCATAATTACTCAACGGCGCCTGGTTCCTGGTAATGTCATTCCACGTCCGTTTCCTAGTAGATTTGGAATTAGACTGCCCCCTAACCCTGCTAAAAGCGGAGCGAAAGGAAAAATTCCTCTTTGTTTTGTTGCCCTCGACGACTTTGTCTTCCGTGCTCGAGGACGTTAAGTTTTCTTTTTGTTTGGTTGTTGACGATTTTTTAACTGCATGTTATTTTTATTGTTACATAAAACTGTAACTAAGAACAAAGTTGTGGTGACGAAGTCACTGACGAGAGATTTGTTTGATACCATCGCCGGATACTGCTTGTTTGGTTGCCCCTTATACTGCCCCAGACGCGGCTGCTAGCACTAATGTTCCTAGTACTGGCAAAAGTTTTGGAATTGCACTAGCTATTACAGAAAATGCTGGTCCTACAAATCCGCCGTTAACCGCCGTAGATTTTATTTGTGAAGTAGATAATTTAAGCACAAACGGTTTTTCCTGATCGAGTTTATTGATTTGTTGTCGAGTTAACATTACTTTTACTGCAGTTGTGGAGACCGGAGTCGTTGGGGATATTATTAAAGAAACAGGATTACGTTTGGCAGTTGCTGCTGATAAGTCTTTAATTTGACCTTGTGTTAGGTATATTTCTCTTGTTGTGTATTTCGTTTTCATTTTCCTTGAGTATATCAAGGTTGTTAGATTAAACTTGGACAGTCATCCTTCCCTTGGTCGCATCACTTGTCAAGAATCTATCACTGACAACTAGCGCATATACGTTATACGGATTAGCTGCATCTTGAGCTATACCAAGCGTCCAAGTGACTTCAATATCAACAGTCGATCTGATAACTTGTTCGAAAAGTTTTGAAACGTCAAAATAAAGATAGGGTATAGTGATCGAAATTATTCTACTGATATCTGAGACCCACCGTCAGCGTCCTGATATTTTTGCATAGCCTCCATGAGATACATATACGGCTGAGATATGTTTTTAGTGACATCATCAGCAAAATTGCATTCGATTGCACGCTGAGGATATTGTCTAGAGTTTATTCTAACAAAAATTCGTCTGACCTCTGGATTATCAAACACGGAGTTGTTCATTTCTTGGTCATTGCGACGCGCCTGTTTTTGAAATACAACAAACAAAATGTCGAGGTAATTGTTCGCTTGACGTAGTTGTAACACGCCATGTGTAATCAGTTGTGTTAGGAATTGCTGTTTGATAAATTCTGTTTTGCTGAAAATATATCTTTTCGTGTAAGCGGTTAATAGTGATTCGAGTTCCATCGTTTTACCCACCGACGGAACAACTCGTGGCATCCACAACGCTAATGTTGTAATAGTAGACTGACCTTCAGCCACTCCATCGGCGTGTATTATACAATCGTTTTGATCCGCCCGATCTAAAATAAGCGTGTGCTTTAGTCTTCGAAAAACTTTGTTGTAATCACGGCAAAATCCAAAGACTGTGCTTAATGGAAGCTACATTGTTATTTGGCGAGATCCTGCGGTAAATGCTTTTCGTTTAGCATATCCCTCGTTATAAGTTGATCGTCGTGCATTTCCAAATGCGCTTCATATTGCAGCTGCTACTATAGTACCACCAGCTGCATCTGCGGTTAATGCTACAACAATATGTTGTGCAGCTGCATTAGCTCCAGCTGGTGTTAGAATAAGTCTATTTTCAGCATCAGCATCAGCTAGCGCTCCAGTTTTAAATTCACCTGAAACAGCTTTCCCGAATGAGGTATCTTTAAACCACATCATGTTTGTGTCCACAGATCTTGAGTAATCATCGCTGAACGAGACAATGTTGAGTACCGTACTCGCTATAGGCAAGTGCATTGAAATATCTTCTACAGTTTGATTAGCCAGTTGATACCGTGCGCTCAATATTACCGCCTATCACAGTTAATAACTGACCACGCACTTCTAATACTGCCTTGTGTGGTAATAGAACCACGTCCTCGTCACGTGTGTTAAAAGTTCTAACACCAGCTTTATTTGGTTCGTTCGAGTTCTCGTCGAGGTATTCAACATATTCAAATTCTGTCACTATGTTGTCGGTATCATGTTCTTCGGTAAGATCGAGATAATTTTTGACTGAAATTTTATTTTATAATCACCATACAAAATTATAACGACTAAAAAGCAGCAGGCGTTATTCTTGTTTTTGCTACAAGTTTACGTAATACATTCTCACCGCGAGGTAATAACATATCTTTTGTGATAGCTATCATAGCTCGTCCTGTTTCTGCTGTTGGTGCAATATCTGATACTGCTCGTTTTACATCTGCGACAGTCGGTGCAGATTGGCCTTTAATTTTATCAGCAACCTTTTGACCCACCGCAGTTCCAACGGCAGATCCAAAAGCTTTACCTGCGTCAAGTGCAATTGGTGCTACTTTACGTGCAATTCCTGGAACATTTTCAATAATTTTAGTAAATATATTTCCAAAAAATCCACCTACAATTTTTCTCCTATAAACTATTTTTTGTCTCATCTCTGTTATTAGATTAGGTTTACAAAATTTACAGTCATTGTGCGCGTAGGTGTAAGTAATATGTGACAATTTCATTGTTAAGGTCTATTTGTCTATCCTATTGATCTGTTAGTTGCATTGTTATACTCGTTGTTTGATTTTCAGAGTTATTGGATAATATATTATTTGTCGAGGAGTAATTTGCATTAGTGACCCTAGTGGGACATCAGGTGAGAAACTATAGATCGTTTGACCCTGGCTACCTCTAGCTGAGTAAGACCCTACTGCAATAGAACAATTAATCAATATTGTGTTTAAGTCAGCTATATTTACTGGCAGGTCACCGTCACATGTTATAGTTTGTACTGTGGTTGATCCGTATTGTTTGCGAGCAAATCCTATCAACGACGCAATACTAGTCGCTGGTGAAAAATCGATTAACAAATTATTTATTCTAGCTCGTAGCGTATTATAGTTCGGAACCAGCTCAAAATTACCCGCAACACTAAAGGTTCCGATCAGTTCTTTTATCGTTTTATTAATATCAGTCACATTATACGCTCCCTGTGGTATTTTAACTGATTCCCATGCTCCAGAATTAAATGTAAAGTCATCGTTAATTTTTTTTTTTTTACATTTGCCATAGAGTGCCATACTGTAGCGAAAATTAAACCGATTTCATACTGTTTGTTCGAATCTAGTATTATTGGCGGATTATAGTAGACAGAAAAGTTTGCGCTGTCACTCGTTGTTTGTGATGAATCAAGTAACAATGTTGTTGACATTATATAAGATCGACTCGATTAGATTAAATCGCGGTGTAAAATTTCATACTCGGACGATGTTAGTAATCCGCTCGATATAAGATGATCTTGTATATCAATAATTTCGTTGTCAATTTCATTACCTGCTTCTTTAGATGATATCAATAGCAACAGTCTGTCAACTATTTCTGCGTTTGATGTGAAAATTTTAACGCCAGATCCGGTGGTTTCTATTTCCTCTGGTAATCTTCTATCTCGATTACGTTCATTATGATTGAATAATCTTTTGAAATACCAACCTTTACCATAACCTCCTTGATTAGTTATATACTGATGTGCTGTTTGACTTAAAATCACAGCAATAATTCCCTGTCTCATTCTATCTGACATAGCTAGCATTTCTGTATCTGTTGTAACTTTTATAATCGCTTTTTCAGCTGTAATAAAATCATCATATCTTTCCTTTAGAATCTTTTGTAGCTTTATGTAATCATGTTCTAACCATTTTGCATTGTTATTAAGACTGCCAAAACTTTCTCCTGACAAATATTTTTCAATAAATTCATAATACTCATCATCACTTATAAAATATCATTTTTTTTGAAGAGATATACTTTCTAGAATACTTTCTTCTATCATTTTTTGTTGCTCAGATAATTCCTTACTTTGTTCTGACACATCTTTTATCAACTTTTTTAACCCAATCGGATCAACCGTCAATCTCGCTATCGCATGTTGAAGCGCAAGAGGATTGTTCATTAACATTTCAAATTCAGCTTGTCATGCATCAGGATCAGAAATATTTCTTACAAGTTCAGTTACAATTTTTTTTAGTTTTTTCTTTCGAACTTTCTCCTAGTAAACCTAACAAGCCTTTATCTTGTATTGTGTTTAGTTCTTCTGGAGATATTGTTGGCACTTCTGGTTGCTTGCCAAGTACTGCTTCGGTAACTGGCTTAAAAAGTTTGGTAGTTTCTTCTTCTACCTGAACTTGTTCTCGGCGAGCTTCTTCTACTTTTTTCTTAAAAGCTGCTCGAGTTGTAATAAATTTCTTTAGTAATTCGATTATTTTTATGCTCGTGCATTGTTTATTTTTTATACGCTCCCTAAAATTTGTCTAGAGAAATTTGTCAATACAACAACGAAACATCTTAGCTGGATCACGTGCGAGTTTATCAAATAAGAAAAAGTTAAATTTGTCTTTAGTTGCCTGATGATACAATTCAATAAATTTATCTTTTGTTACGCCGCCACATTGTTCATTTGCAATATTTCTAACGTCAACGTTATCCAGTCCTGGAAACAATATAAAACAGCCAGTATTTCGCCGAATAAATATGTCAACATTATAAAAACCTTGAGCGAGATAAATAGAATTACATTTCTTATTAGGTGATAGTGAAAAATATGATCTTATTTTATTCATTTCTTCATTGTTGAGCGGAATATCATCAAAAACAACTATCTTATGTTCATCTGAATCAAGTTGATTAACTAGAATAAGTTCTTCTGGTTGTTTGATAATAAAAAAATCTTCACCAGCCTCAAGATCATCACGAAGTTTGTTATTAAATTCGTTAAGCAGCTTGTACTTATCTTGTTATGGGGTTAACTGTGTAAATATAAACTCGATCGTAGCTAAAATTATTGCCCAGCAGTAAATTCATAAGCAAATTTGTTTTTCTTGATCCAGTTCTTCCAACAATAAGATAATGACAATCTGGAAGTTCATTGTTATGTTTATGTTTCACCAACCGCTTTGTATCAAAGTTTAATATCGGCGATTTTGCCATCGTTGTTATACAATTTTATGTTATATAATTTACATATAAAACAAATTGTTAGACAATAAATAAAGAATGAGCTATTGTACAAAATTTGGAACAACATTAGGAGATTCATCAGCTGTAAGTACAATAACAGACGCCAGCATTGATTTATCAAGCTACTTTAAAAAAACTGGAGATACGATGACAGGAAACCTATCTATGTCAAATCAACGAGTACTTGGTTTAGAAACGGAGTATCCACCAATAAATGTCGCTAATACACAAGCGGTGGGTTATGCACAGCTATAATCCATCGACGATAACAAGGTTTCACTGACAGGAAGAACTTTATGCGGTAACTTGAATATGTCAGGAAAAAAAATAATAAATTTAGAGACCGGGTATCAGCCGGCAAACTTAAATCAAACTCAAGCGGTAAGTTATTTGCAGTTGAAGTATGTGAATAATAACAAACTTGATAAACCGGTGGGACAGTTACAGATGATATTAACATGTCGAGTAAAATAATTATTGGGTTAGAAACTGTATATCCGCCAGCAAATGTAGATAACACACAAGCTGTAAGTTTTGCGCAACTAAAATCTGTTGACGATAATAAACTTAACAAAGCCGGTGACAAAATGACAGGCAACCTGTCTATGTCAAATTCAAAAATAACTGGATTACCGACAACCTCGCCACCAGCTAATGAAACTGATGCTAGTTATGCTCAGTTAAAAGAAGAACTTACCCCATATTTTAAGAAACCCAATGGACCATTGTCAGGCAACATAAACATAAGAAATAATAAAATAACTACGACATATGTTCTTGTTAACCCTAATGATCTGACAAATAAAGCGTATGTTGACAGTCTGTCTAGTGGTGTAAAACGAACCAAAAGCAATGTTGGGTATATTCCGACACTTTT
>JAECUM010009910.1:0-15363 GCA_016617855.1 Megalonaias nervosa
TGAGGCAGTGAATAGGGTTGAAGACGTCATAATTTCACAGATCTTTCAAATCTTGATAATTGATCTTATTACTAAGTAAAGAATCCACGTATTACACATGCAGAGAACACCGAAGCAGACAGTATAACATTTCGTAGTGTTTCCGGCTCAACTAAGCCGATTCCGTTGGGAAATTCCCTAGCCAGGAGATGCTGAATAAATTCCTCCTCTGATATATTGTACAGGAACACACTAAGATAAATGTCAAAATTATTTATAGTATGTGTCTAAAATATCTTTTTTTATGTTATGTTGCTTTGACGTGAAATAAATGCATGCATTATTACATCTGTGTAAGAATGATAGCGGTGTTTACAAACTGCATGGTATTACACAGAACAGTTATCTGAATGTTTGCAAGAGATGTAATTCACTATAATTATCTCGTTGTTTAGGGAGTTTGCCATAAAATTGAGTTTTTTTTTTTAGAAGTGTGAGCATTTTTTAATCTTTTGTAGGATATGTCAGCATGGCATTAATTTGTAAAGCAGTCGTTTTCGTACTAATTAATAGCATGTTTTACAAATTTGTCTCTAAGAAAACGTTCAATAAATTCATAAATATAGAATTTGTGCAAAATGCTACATATATGGGGACTAAAACCTTTCTGTACTGTAACATCTTTTCTGAAATGATACAAGAATAATCTGAATAAAAAACTATTCTTTTAGATGTTACATTTTCTGGAAGATGGCATAATTTGCCAGAAACGTTTAGTTTTCTTTTATCATTTTCTGATAAGTTCTCTTTATCCCCAGTAAAGTTGGGTTCATTCCGGACTGTATGGTTTGAGGAAATCCTTGGAGAAGTTGGTGCATTTATGCTTAAATACAGCGAGTTTTCTTAAGTCTTTGTGTCACATATTCGACCAAACTTCACAACTATAAATGGTTGATGATATCACAATTAATTTATAGAAACTGATGCGGGTAAGAGGATTGGGTATAGCCCAAAAGGAGAATAAAATGATTTTCTGCCTTTAGTACAAGCCTTACCTACATTTGTCAAACATTTCATATTGGATCACCAGAATGCCAACATGCTCGGTTTGATTTAAAATAGGTATAGCATGATTGCCTTTATTTCCTTGTAAACTTCTCCTGTGTGGTTTGTCTATTCTAACTGAAAACTAATACAAAGCTCTTGCTAACGTTGAAGGTGAAGCTACATTGTAGGGAGAGTCTGTTACATATATCAAGTATCTTTCGCACATGGATTGGCGTGTTCGCAAGCAGAGTTATAGTATCGGCTAACGCTGGATGTCAGATGTAGTAGACCCACCAAATAGCCCTAATTTTGACTCCGATTATTATTGTACAAGGTTATTAACGTAAACATGGTATAATAAAGTTGATAAAAAAAGAAACCTCCCTGCCGAATGCCCCGTTCTGTTGGAACAGGGCTTCGGATTTTGATTCTTTCATCAGGACAATGCTTTATATATCTGAGTACGATTCCTTTATTAAACGTAAAATCTTTCCTAGAATGCCCAGTTTTCTAAGTTTTAGGAAAAGTCTAGCTTCATTCATAGTGTCAAAGGCCTTTTGAATATCTAAGAAAGCAGCAAACACTCTTGATCCTAGTGCTAAAGTGGAAACATTAGCTTCGTGTAAATTGAAGGATGATGCTATATTATTCATTTCCCTTTGAAACACCTGTTGTTCGGTATTAGAGAAGTTATATATAGTGCTATTAAACAATCTAGTTAATTTATTGAATAAGCACTTTTTAAATAGTTTGTATAAAACAGGAAACAGGGAAATGGTTCTATAATTGTCAGGGTCAGTTTTAGTTTTACCTCCACCTTTAAATATGATAACAGTTAACCCTACTTTCCAATCGCAGAGAACGTAACACTGGTCTATTACCCCTTTAAAAATCATTGTGATTAACTATATGACTTCCCCACTCCACCCCACCCCAGTAAATAATCATTTTGAATAGCATCAGTGTTTGGGGCTTTCCAAAGTATTAGCTGTTTTATAACAGAGACTATTTCTTGACAGCGAAATTTTGTTTCAAAGATAGGTTTATCTGTACAGAACCGTCCGTTTGTTCCCGATATAAAAATATATCTGCAGGGTGAGTGTACAATTTAGAAAAAAATATTAAGTAAACAATCGAGATATCTCTACACGAGCAGACGCAAATTAGCTGTCATATTTTAATTAAAAACAACATTTGGAATATTTGCCCTTGTTACGTTGTGTGTTGTACAGCTTCTAAAAGACCATAACGTGTAATTCGGCTGCTTCATCTAAGTCTTTGAAGATAGCTTCTTTGTGAGCCCGTATAGTAGATTCTTGAGAATTTATAAATTCCTTTTTTGGAGTTTTCTTTTGTTTGTTAAGATTCATGGAAAAGCTTTCGCGGCCTGTCACTTTCTCCCCACTTTTTCTGCAAGTATCAAGCTTTATTGTGAGCTTTCTTAACTTAAAGTTTTGCATCAGAACTAGACGTTTTCTATGTTAAGACCTGAAAAGCTGCATCTCTCATTACAGAAATTAATTTACTATGAATATTTTCTAGTTGTTGTGGGGATTGCGGGAGCGATTCACAGTCAGCTTTTAATAGTCTATATACTTCAAGTTGATAGGCTATTATTTTCTTAGTTAGGTTGGAGATGGAAATGTGGGAAAGCTAGGATTACAATACTTTGCGGCCGCTAAAGTAGTAGTGCTGCATAAAACATGATGCACGTATCGTGGTTTGTAAAAACGTCACAATCAGTGACCCAGTCTTACATTCTTCTGTTGACAATTACATATTGAAGACCCTGATTTAAATTTGACTTGTTCAATGGTACCATGTCGTTGTTTGTCAAAAAAGCTGTGAACACGTTGCATGTATACCATGCTCACCACCACGGTGGTGATTCTCTGTATCTGTCATTAACATCCCGAATGACAATTACTTCACCGTAACACAAGTAATACTCATAGAGAGATGCAATTGAACATATACATTCTTTACACAAAATAAAATTTTCGTCAGAGGGTAAATGCACACCAGATATAAAGACAATGAGATCATTCACTGACCTTAATTTAATACCAACGATTAGATCATTTCTGCAATTTAGTTCTTTTACTTAGTAGGCCAGGTTGTTTGTAATTAATGTTGATACTCTACCTCATCTACACTTCGAGACTGAGCTGTTTTCAATATTATCAATTTTTGTAGAACACATGTTATCACTATGTTGTGTATCTATAAATTTGCTTGTTTGTTTTGTCAAGTTGTATTTACATATCTCGGCAATTTCACATTATAATAGATCAAGTAAATTACAGACACATAATGCAGATGACATAATTCCTCTGTAGTTCCAAGTAAGACTGTTGAAACTATTGTCATACATCGGTACTCAAGCAGATGTATACATCAGTAATATTGCAATAGTCATTAGTGTCATTTGAAAAAAAATATATTGTTACGTGTAGGCTCATACAAAAATAACAAGAGAAAAGAGTGAAGCCAACAAGCTTTGTATATTGTAACTAAATAATTATTTCTCTAGAAAACAATGTAAAATTTGGAAATAGGACTTACGGTTTGTGAATATAATCCAAACTTTAATCTTAAGACTGAAAAATATAAGTTCTAATAGAATCCGGGTTCGAACCTCGATGAAATTCCAATATGGAGGCGATGACGTCAGATTAGGTGGTTGTACTAATGGCAACAGATCCTCGATTGAATCACAGTTTATGTTTCCGTTAAACTCCAGAATAAGTTTCCACTGAATTTCTTTGTCCCAGAACTTTATATATAAAAGTACACTTGTTTAGTTTTCTAGAGAATAAATTATTAAATTCCAAAAAATAGAAAAACTTCAGAACAAACCGGCATCAACAATATAAAACACCTTGTACCTTCAAGATGTTAAGAATACGACTGGCTAAATCTACTAGAGAGCGTCTGTTTAAAGCCGCGATTTTAGATACATGGTACTTCACGCGATAGGCTACGTGATTTACTAATGTGAACATGGCAACAAAAAGGCCAATTGTCACGTAGCTAGAATAGCCCTATCTAAGAACCAAATTCTCACGCAGAAAATATATATATAAAAAGAAAGACTGTTTACAGTTCAGCTAACATGCGGGCCGAAATGACCTTGGCAATAGCCAGTCGTTTTCGAGTAGTGTTTGCACAGTCTATGAACCAAAGTGAGCTAAAAATAGTGCTAATGTAATACGTTTTACGTCCTATACAAACAGAATTTACTTTTAAAAAAATATCGAATCCCTTGAAAAGAATCATTACAATAAAATGTAATGAAACAAAATTAAAATAAAAAGAATTTTAAAACTAACAAACAAGCAATTTAATTACATATACGTAACAATATACAATAATCAAAGCGGATTACTGCTCTCTGTGCTTTATTCGTAAGTTGTCGACGTCAAAGCTGTCATGCTTATGATCGTAGTTACAATTATAATGATCCCAGTCTAGGTCCTGATCATAACAGTCATCATCATTGTCGTGCTTGATGTATCTGCTCCTTCTACCACGATTTCGGTTTGCCGTAGCGTTCATTTTTCTCTACGTAGTTTCTGATGGTCTTATTATTTTGCACGCAACTTTTGTATTGTGAGCCAGCGTAGACATGCTACACCATACGGCCAAACAAAGTTTTCGATTTCTATTAATATTGCATCTTCAGTGGGAATATTTATTCTCACTATTAAGCTTCGTCCACTCCTATTATGGAAACTTCGAATCATAGTCGGATGTAGCCCTCTTTCTTCAAAATAAGAAGTTATCCATGACCTTTAAGTTCGATTATCGATATTTCCGAAAGTTTTCCGGCGCGATTCTCCTACAAAGACCTCACCAGTATCATCTGTCCTTCGTTTATATCGAGGCCTGAAGTTTGTTTCTCTTGTCAGCAATTTTTTTTTTCTAGAATCAATCTGTTGCTCGTAATAGAGGAATTACGCTGTTTGTTGTTGTGACTGTATGTTACATGTCTGGCTTTGGAATTCCTACCTCTATACGACTGTTGCTGCTGATCATGTTTTTGATTTCTGTTATCTGCATTGGTGAATTTCGATTTGTCTCCAGCTGTCTCTTTGCTTTCTTGTGCGTATTGTTTTGTTAATACTCTCATATAGTTGCGGTCTGTTCGAGTCTCTGGATCCGCCTATTACAGGTTTTGGCTTAAGTGTCTAGCAGAGGCTTCTGCTTAAGTAACGGCGGCATGTACCTTTCCACCAGATTATTTATTTTGAAAGCTTATTGGTGAAGCGGTCTCTGGTATGGGCGAGCTGTTAACTACAATAACTGAAATTTCGTCGTTTTTCATGAATTCGCATAAACAAAAATACGTCATCAGCAAACAATAACAATCTCCAACACATAAATGAAAATGCCCGGTTAATCGATCGCATGTAAGGTTATGTTGGGTTACAATCGCTATTAATTATTACTCACGCTCGCAGCGATTGGTTCAGAAGGTTAATATTTCTTCGCGTGAAACGAGGAAAACGAGGAAATCTATGCACATGCAGCCACAATTGAAACAGGAGTTTAGAGGATCCTCACCCGTGGCTTGCGTAGATGCTCAAGCATATAATCTAACTAATACGTATTTGGCGCGACTTTTTGGAGAGTCGGTGTATTTTCTACAATGATTATGGGCATGCACTGTATTTTTCGAACACTTTTTGGGCCTACCCAGTCACTTGCCGTCCCCCTTGTATACATCCATCAATCTATCATCCATCCGAACACACACACACACACACACACACACACACACACACATATATATATATATATATATATATATATATATATATATATATATATATATATATATATATATATATATATATATATATATATATATATATATATATATATATATATATATATATATCATCCTAAAGTTCAGCATTCCATCAATAACAATTTGCCAATTCTGTGTGTTAAAATTCTTGTAAATGAAATCTTTAGCTGCCTTGTCATTGGGAAGTCAATAGCATCATTGATGTTTTATTTCATTAATCGTCATCTCTACTCCATCCTGGAGATGGACATGCACTACTCAGTTAGCTCTGGAGTAGAGCAAAATGGTAGATAACTCTTAGAGGCAAAGAGTTAACTTTTCTTCTTCTTTAATTGTTATATATTGGTCTCTATTTCCACCACTCTGGCCAATATAAATAATAATAAATATTAAAGCGAGTCATACTGAGATTTACTGAACAATAGATGTATTTATTTTCTAGTAAAGATAAATATAGAATAGAACAGAACCTTTATTTGATATTGAAATCTCAGGCCACCCGCCGACGGCATATGAGAACAACATAATGCTTATATACGTTAGGTGGCATTGTGTGTCAAGAGTAGATATTAAACGTTTCAGTGTACAAACAATAATATGACAAATTAAATGGGGTGTGCATTACTTTCGTATGGTGTAAAACACGTAAACAATACATGGTGAAGAACAATTTTTGTAACGTATTACACACACACATGCATCTACGTATACCTACCCATATATACACATAGGCATACGCTTGTATACGTGCATGCACGCATATACATACATATACAAGTGCACATCCAGTCGGTGATGCAAATTGTATGTTACTTTATTATAATAATGTCAACAAATTTAGAAAGACTTCTAAATACTGAGCAATTTTTGGAGGAGAAGAGTTTACCCAAATTTTTTACATTAGGATTAATGCCGTAAAAAGATGATAAGAATTTAATCCTTCTCTTGAGAAAAAAAGGTCAGACAAGTAAATAGTGGAAGTCTTCACCTATGTCATCCCCATCGCAAACAGTACATTTTCTGTCTTGTATTTATATGTTTTCCCTACACCCTGACTTTACTGGAAGTTTGTGGTTGCCAGTACTAAATTTTGCACAGGCAGATAAAAATGTCATTTTAAGAGATTTCAAATATTCTTTGAATATTTGTAAAGTCGTACTTTTCGACGTAGCTTCTAATCTTGCACCCCATTCCTATATAAATAAGTCATTTAGAAACATTCATTTCAGTTGTAATAATTGATCTAATCCAGTAAGTTCAAATACGTAACCCTCAGCTCTGAAAGTAAGCGTTACACAGCCGTTCAATAATTTATTGCTTGCTGGGCGCTGTGTCTTAGAGCTTTTAAAAATCTAAAATGTTTTTGAAAAAATACATATATATTTAAATTCCTCACAAATGGAGATGATATTTTCGCCCAAGGTAAATTTGAACTGACTGCAATTCAGCGATCCAAAAATTAATATTTTGCTTTTGTTAAATTGACACCATTTCCTAGTAGAAAACACTCCAGATCGTTCAGAAACAGTGAAAAATGTATTGGCGAGAGATTTTCACCTTGCTTAACACCACAAAGAACTTGAAAAAAATAATCACCTTGTTGTCCAACTAACTTTACACAGAAAGGAGCAAAATATTGTTTTCTTTTGATTCTCAAGATGTCTGATAATATATGTAAAGAAAATATATGGTCTATTGTTGAGTAGACAGCACGAAATCCAGCTTGATTTTGCTGCTAATATGTTGTGATGGTTGAGTGAAAAGACTTTCATCCATGAGTTCAATATGACGGAAACGAAAACAGCTATGGATAGTAATTGGTCTGCAAATTTCGGGTTTGGAAGGATTTCCGCTTTGCTTATAAACTGGCCTTATGATACCTTCAAGCTATGACTCTGGGATAAACCTGCCTCAAGTATTAATTGAAAAAAGATATATAGATGGGCATTTGTAACTTCGAAGTGATTTTTAAATATTCATTGAGTATACTCTCATTTCAAAGGGTTTTGTTAGTTTATAGAGCTTTAATACATTTAATGATTTCATCCTCAGTTATGGATGAATTCAATATGTTATTATCGTTGTCTAAGTCCATGTCTACATCGTCGAGATTTATAGAATGTCTTCAACAATGTTCTCAGTATAATCTTTGAAAAGGTCGTATAGCGCATTTCGTGTAATACTTGAATTATCGTGCTTATTTTCAATACTATTAATACATTTCCAGAAATCTCTAATGCATTTAATTTTCAGTAATCTGAGCTTTGCATATATACTGTAATTATACTTATTTACAAAGAGCTCCATATTTTATTTCACTTTGGACGTTAAGCTTATTCGTTTGTGAAGGATTACTATTATAACTTTTTCTTCTTAAGTGGCATTTTTTCCGCGCATTGTGACACTGTCTTCCAAACCCAGGTCTGCTTTTAGTTAGACTATTTTCAGTTTTAGTGTTACCTTTAGAACTTAGGTACCTTTTACCTGCTGAATCAAAGCAGTTATCGTTGACAGTTTCTTTGTCTATTTCAGTTTTCTTGCATGTGCATTCTGTATGCTTCTATGTGAAGTGTAAATTTTTTCGATATCTATGTTTTTAATAAAGTCGCATTTCCGCTTTTCATCCCACCTTCTATTCTTTATCGTCAGTACATTTGTTTTCGAGTCCTTCGGACTGTATACAGACGATCTAGTAAACTTCGTCTACGACGAACAGACTTTATGTTATTGTAACAGTGACAGGATTTGACCTGAATGGATGCTTGGATTAAATGACAAGACAACACAGTGTGATGAAAGATGGAAGTTTATGAAATGAATTAATAAAAATATGTATAGCCTCTATAACATATATAGCGTGATTCTTTCACGCTCCAAACACACGACTCATTCGATTACTTAAAACCAACATTCACAAATGGGAAAACAAAAATGTGATTCATATATTCAAATATGAAGGTAAGATTCATATAATCTCATGTAATGAAAGTAAGATTGATATCATGTAATGAAGGTAATGAAAGTAAGATTCACATAATCTCACGTAATGAAAGTAAGATTCAAATAATCTCATGTAATGAAAGTGAGATTCAAATAATCTCATGTAATGAAGGTAACAATTGTATTCGACTGAAACAACTTCAACAATTGACACAATCGAATCAACATAACAATTGTACCAAACACATGACTCGTGACTCAGTCATTTGTACAGCCAGTACAATTCATAACCACGTATGACTCATACATATTTGTAAAAACTTGCAAACGAAACATTTTGACCTGGTTCACTTGTCCATTGTCAACCCACAGTTCTCCTGTATTCTTGGGTTGGCCCACACTTGTATTGGCCACACACACCCTTCATGGATCCACCATGCGCACAAGTTTACAAATCATCAGTTCCGTCCTTGTATGTTCTTGATGGTTACACCTACTTCCATCTCCATACAGACATACAGACCGACAGCCTGATATACCCGCACACACACATGCACAGCTGAAATAAAACCAAACTGGTCATAATAACAGGTACGGAATTAAAATCTACATATACATGCTACTAAATTAAACTCTTAATAGCAACTTGTAACATTTCAAAAGTTCACAACGTTTCAAATCCTTGTAGTGGTAAAGGCAACATTTCACGCTTCGACATTAAAAATGAATGTGCTTCACATATCAAATAAAATAAAAATGTAACACTTACCTCCATGGCTATAGAACAAAAATGGAGAACGTACACTCCTTGACAAGATCCAAAAGACCAATGTGTCTATTAGAAAGAACCTTGCCTTAAATCTCCAGGAGAATGAGTCTTAGTAAGGGTAAAATACTCGTGCATACCGTGCTTTTAGTGTCTCTCGCTGCAAGCAATCTACGACGAGATACATGCTAGTTTAGTCGCTTAACTAGAAAAACAATTATCCACCCTAGGTAACGTTGTACGCATGTACGACGAAAATGATAAAATCGTTCTAAGGCGAAACCAAGTTATTTCTTGCCTTATTCTGTGACAATACCCCCCCCCCCCGAAAAATGTACACATTATTTTAGCTTTCACAGAATAAAAGAAAATAACTACTAATGTTGCTATACAATGTCTAAACTGGTTATACAGTAATACGGATTTTCTATTTACATCCTACTCAAGTAATCCGCACCTACGTTTTCGACCCGTGATTGGCTCAACTCGAAAACGATAAGGTTGAAGTGTTAGCGCCCAACGCATCAACCGAGCTTTAGCGACGTTAGCTTTGTATAAATACAACAATGGTTGATGGTCCGTTTAGAGAACGAAATTTCCTCCCAAAATATAGGCATGAAACTTACCAATCCCCCATACTACAGCTAAGCATTCTTTCTCAATCACTGAGTACTTTTGTTCCCTAGACAGCAACTTCCTACTGGCATAGTCTACCGGCTTTTTTTTATCATGTCTTGTTCATCCAACAAAACTGCTCCCAACCCAGTATCGGAAGCATCGGTTCTTATGATAAAAGGTTTGCTGAGATCAGGTAGCTTTAAAATAGGTGCACTAGTCAATTTTTCCTTCAATGCATTAAATGCTTTTTCCTGAGATGGTTCTCATAACACTTTATTTGGTTGCCCCTTCTTTGTTAGATCAGATAATGGGCTAGCAATGGCAGCGAAATAAGGAATAAATTTCCTGTAGAAACCTACCAAGCCCGGGAAAGATCGAACCTGCGATTTGTTCTTTGGGTGAGGTGATTTCATAACCGCTACTTGCTTGGGGTGAGGTTCTAAATGCCTGGCTGGGCAGACCATATGACCCAGGCACTCTAAATCAGCATAGCCAATACTGCATTTAGTAGGTTGCACCGTGTGGTTGGCTTCACGGAGTCTTCTGAGAAGTTTAGTCAAAACGGATAAATGTTCCTCCCAAGTATCCGTGTACACAAAAATGTAGTCCACAAAGCTCTCAACGCATACCAAGCCCTTTAGTAATCTCGTATCAAGCGACAACATGTGGCGCTGGCTCCTACCAATCCGAATGGCATCACCTTGAATTGGTACAGCCCTTTCTGTCTAGCAAATGCCGTCAATTGGAGGGACTCTTCGACAATCGGTACCTGCAAATACCATTTTGACAAATCAAATTTCGAAATATATCGGTGACCTGATAATTTCGCAAGAAGATTCTCCATGTCCGGCATCGGTTCGGCATCAAACACCGTCGCTTTTTTTAATTGATGAAAGTCAATACAGAAGCGATTAGTACCGTCTTTTTTCCTGACAAGAACAAAGGAAGATGAATATGTTGAATTAGACGGTTCAATCACCCCCAAGTCTAGCATTTTTCTAACCTTTTCATCCAACGTGTCTCGGGCATTAAATGGAACTGGGTCAACCTTAATCCTAATTGGATCAGATGTTCACAGCTTTTTTTTAGCTCTACTAGGGTTGTGCATCCTGGTCTATCGGTGAAAACATCAGAATACTTTCTCATGAGCTCTTTGATCTGTTTAAATTGATCTTTGGGTAACTCTGCACTTACATTCACCTGATCTATCCCCTCTCTTTCACTATGCACTATCCAGTTGAGCATCTATCTCAGGTTCTCCCATTAGCGCGTCATCTTCGATTACCGCTGAACACACTACATTCAATACCCCTTTTTCTAATGCATCTTTCTACGTATAACTTTAGCATATTAGCATGAAATATGCCCAAGCTACCATTCACGTCGATTTTATAGTCCATATCACCTTTGACTTCTTTTACCTCGTATGGACCTTTCCAATGAACCAATAATTTATTAGTACTTGTGGGAAGAAGTACTAAAACCCTATCACCCACAACAAATTTCCTATCGCGCGTCTTATGATTGTAGTTTTAGCATACTTACGACTCGATCTTGTTACCTCTTCATGTGCCATTTTTCACGTGTTTTCTAGTTTCTCGCGCAAATCGAGCACATACTGGCAAATCGTCTTCATTTCGTCGTCAGGAACTTTACCTGTCCAATGTTCACGTAGGATTAGCATAAGATCCCGTGCTATTCTTCCGTATAGCAATTCAAAGGGGAAAAGCCCTAAACTTTTTTGCGGCACTTCGCGATACGCGAATAGGACAGCACTCAAATAACGGTCCCAGTCTTTTGGACGTTCCGCGCACATTCTACGAAGCATCTGTTTCAATGTACCATTGAATTTTTCTACCAGACCGTTGCACATGGGGTGGTACGGTGTCGTGTTCAGTTGTTATAATAAAAACAGCCTACTAACTTCACTTATGAGGTCGGAAGTGCATTGGGTTCCGCAATCCGTCAAAATTTCTTCCGGCACTCCTACGCTACTGAATATATCCACTAGCGCTTCGGCTACCCTCTCTGTTTCGATACTAGGCAATGCTACGGCTTCAGGGTACCTGGTAGCATAATCCACGAGTGTAAGGATATACCTGTTTTTCTTATCGGTTACAGGTTGTATGGGCCTGACAATATCCACAACCACGCTTTTGAAAGGTGTGTCGATCAAGGGCATTTGGCCTAGGGGAACACGTGAAACTCACCCCTTAGACACAGTTTTCTGACAAACGTCATAAGACCGACAAAACCTAGTAACGTCACTATTTACAACAGGACAGTAGAACTCAGCTAGTACTCTGCTGGTAGTCTTTCCGGTACCCAGATGACCCGCCATACTAGATTCATGGGTTACCCTCAATACACGAGACTGGTATTTTTGAGGTACTACTAATTGCCAATATTTCTTTCCCCCTTGTGTGGTAAACTCCCTATGAATTAACTCATTTCTTTTGACAAACTTTGAACTACCCCCTCCTTTACAACGCTTAATGTAGTTAGACGCGATTTTTCCTTAATAGAACTCGCGGATGCGTTGCGCACTTGCTCCCGGAGGAATTTGTCACGCGACATTCCTTAGATTAATTCGGGGACGATTAACTTCCGAAAAGAGCATTTCTCCCCCTGGGTTTGCGCTCGCTTTCAACGGCTAGAGCTAGGGGCGTTTTAAAAAATTCCATAGTTGGAAGACGAGACCCTTCAACATTGCCGATTGTCAAATCGTAAATTGGATTATCCATGCAGAGGGCATCAACCGTTCCAGTCAAGAAAGGAGTTTCAATCCTGACTCTTGCAACAGGTACGCGATCGATCGTCTGATCGAGAAGCATGCAGGGAGTCTCATCCCCAGCATTTGGTTATCCTTCACGAGACTACGTTTGATAACCACACCTGTGCAACCGGTATTACGTAAAACTGTGACCGCCTGACCGTTAACAGTACCGTTCGCTGGTGGTACCCGCGCTTCCGGGAACATACACGTACCTAATAAAGGAATATCTTCATGAACAGATTTATCGGAACCGTTCTTGTTATGTAATACTACGGCTGCCTTATGTACGGGACCTTTTCTTTTAGGACAATTTGCTTTTACACGACCCCATTCGTTACATGCATAGCATTGTACACCTTGACGTTTTGTTTCTCTATCAGATTTACCTATTTCAATTGGTTTCGCTGGCTCTCTGGGAACCAAACCTTTAGACTGATTCCCAGACTTACTTTGCGAAAGCACGTTTTGAGTTCCACCATGTGCTTCAGCGAAACGATCTGCTTGCTTAGCCAGGTCTTGAACATCTGTGAACGCTTTTTCCTTAAGAAACTGGTTCAAATCCCGCCCTACTATACTTAATAACCTCAAACGTTTTGTTCACCTTAGCACATTCAATCCAGCGTTGGAAGCAATTATCTATTCTAGCAATAAACTGCCCAAAGGTTTCACCCTTCTTAGGTTTACTGTACCTAAACTTTTTCTTGAAACCTTGCTCTGTCAATTCATACCGCTTTAATAGTGCTTCCTTCAGAGCATCATAGTTAAACATCCCGCTACTAGGAAGTCGCGAGTATACGTCGAGAGCCATACCTTTTAACAAAGCAATGAGATGAAGAGCCCAATCATCTCGCTTCCATTTCTGGTTATCGGCATACCGCTCGAACTGATGAAGATAACTATCCATGTTATCTTTTTCATCGTCAAAAGGAAGGTAATTTAGGGCCTTTTAATTTGCTAGTGGCAGAATCTTGTTCTCCTTTTCTAGCATTTGCTAACACTAATTGTCTTTCGTACACTCTTTGTTTATTTCTTTCTTCTAACTCTAAAATCTCTAACATTGTCTGTCTTTCTAATTCCAATCTTTCCTTTTCCGATTCACTTTTTCTTTCCAATCTTTCCTTTTCCAATTCCCTTTCTAATACCAATCTTTCCTTTTCTCATTCCCTTTTCTCCTTTTCGAGCTCTTGTTCTCTTTCCAATTCCCTTTCTTTTGCCCGTTCATTCCTTTCTTTTGCTTGTTCTTCAATTATGAACTGCCTAAGATTTCCCCTTCATACCCCTGTTGTTTTCCCAATTCAGCTAGATCCTTAAGCAAATTCATGATCGCTTAGTGATGAGACCTAAGTAAAAGATCTTTAGAGTTTGTCAAACTACAACTAACAAACTTAATAATCAAGGTAACAAAACTAAACAAATTTGTACATGTAGGGAACCACGCACCTACTAAATATTCACTTGTCAAAAATTTTACAATTTACAGCCTGCCTATGGTATGAATACAGTGTATTGGTAGTTTATTCAATCCAAAGCATCCCACTTCTGACACCAAATGTAACAGGATTTGACCTGAATGGATGCTTGGATTAAATGACAACACAACACAATGTGATGAAAGATGGAAGTTTATGAAATGAATTAAGAAAAATATGCATATCCTCTATAACATATTCAGTGTGATTCTTTCACGCTCCAAACACACGACTCATTCGATTATTTAACACAAACATTCACAAATGGGAAAACAAAAATGTGATTCATATATTCAAATATGAAGGTAAGATTCATATAATCTCATGTAATGAAGGTAATGAAAGTAAGATTCACATAATCTCACGTAATGAAAGTAAGATTCAAATAATATCATAAAATGAAAGTAAGATTCAAAAAATCTCATGTAATGAAAGTGAGATTCAAATAATCTCATGTAATGAAGGTAACACAATTATATTCAATTGAAACAACATCATCAATTGACACAAATATGATCAACTGAATCAACATAACAATTGTAACAAACACATGACTCGTGACTCGGTCATTTGTACAGCCAGTACAATTCATAACCACGTATGACTCATACATATTTGTAAAAACTTGCAAACGAAACATTTTGACCTGGTTCACTTGTCCATTGTCAACCCACAGTTCTCCTGTATTCTTGGGTTGGCCCACACTTGTATTGGCCACACACACCCTTCATGGATCCACCATGCGCACAAGTTTACAAATCATCAGTTCCGTCCTTGTATGTTCTTGATGGTTACACCTACTTCCATCTCCATACAGACATACAGACCGACAGCCTGATATACCCGCACACACACATGCACAGCTGAAATAAAACCAAACTGGTCATAATAACAGGTACGGAATTAAAATCTACATATACATGCTACTAAATTAAACTCTTAATAGCAACTTGTA